>OOFB01029953.1:13421-32659 GCA_900323305.1 Trachyrincus murrayi
AAACGTTATATGTTAATAATAGGCCTACTAATACTACTACTGCTACTACTACTACTACTACTACTAATAATAATAATAATAATAGCCTAATAACCATCTGGTAGGCATAGAAACACCTTACAACAGGAGGCCAAATGTTATATATTAATAATAGGCCTACTAATACTACTACTGCTACTACTACTACTACTACTACTACTACTAATAATAATAATAATAATAATAATAATAGCCTGATAACCATCTGGTAGGCATAGAAAAACCTTACAACGGGAGGTCAAGCATTATATATGAATAATAGGCCTACTAATACTAATACTACTGCTACTTCTAATAACAATAATATAATAATAACCATCTGGTAGGCGCAGAAACACCTTACAACGGGAGGTCAAATGTTATCTATTAATAATACTAATACTAATACTAATAATACTAATACTCCTACTAATACTAATAATAATACTAATAATAACCATCTGGTAGGCGCAGAAACACCTTACAATGGTAGGTCAAACGTTATATATTAATAATACTAATACTACTAATAATAATACTAATACTACTAATAATGATGATGATAATAATAATGATGATGATGAAAATAATGATCATGATACTACTACTAATAATATTAATAATATAATGATGATGATGATGATACTAATAATAATAATAATAATTATAATGATGATGATAATAATAATGATAATAATGGTAACTAGAAAATGCATTTCCTGCACACAATGCGGTGAGTGCTGTAGTGTAAAATGAGCTTAAACAGATGTTGAATAAAGCTTCATAGTTTAACATAAGAACATAAGCTGAGCACTGCCTAGCAGCACTCACCTAACAATTATAATAATAATGATATATACCTACTTACCATAATGTCTAATGGAGCTCCAGGAATGAAATACGACCGAGTTCGAGATAAGTCGATTTCATAACGACCAGAAACAACTGGAAGAGAAATCTCTGCCTCTTGCATCTCACTGCCTGTGGAAGCATACCAATCAGGGTTTGCTTGAGTCAACAACAGTATGTTGCCTCATTATTGTGTGTGCAGTAAACCTACTCTGTTGTTCTGTGACAGACACGGCCATCACGAGTTCTGTGCCTTCCTGTTCCAAGTAGGTGAGGTTACATCCTTGGATTTCTAGCTGCTTCTGTAACTCAGTAGCCTGGAGAGTCACAGTACCTATACCATCTATAATCTATGAAGAAAGTTTTTTTTTATTATAAATTTTTATGACATTCATTTCCATTTCTCTTGGCTAACAACTTTAGCTTTCTGCTCTCACCGAACCGGTCTTCTCCAGTCCTCTGATCATCTGAGTAACTTTGAGACAATGTTCAGAGCCCTGTAGGCCTGCCACCCTGAACCAGGAGTTAAAGCTCCCCTGAACTTTCTCACCATACGAGTACCTGTGTGAAAGATTGCAACTATTAGACAAACACACCCGAGGCGTAGCTAAGATAATTAATATATTTATAGCTTGATTGATCAAAACTCACTTGGCTGAGATGGTGAAGTGAAATGTCTCACTCTCCAAGAGAATGTAGTTTTCTTCAGCATTTATGATCACCTCGAAACTTGGTAAAACTGCCATCCAAAAACCAATAGGTCACTTTTGCTAATAAAATGAGTTGAAACACTGACAAAGGTTAATATTAAATTGAAATGCTTACCAAATTTCTGAACCGGAAACTCCAGAGTTGCAGCATGTTCCTCATCTCCTTCATAATGTGCTGTAATTTTCCATGTACCAAGTCTAAACAAAATAAACAAATAAATTCAAAATAAATAAATACCAGGGAGAATAAGGAGGTGTGAAACTGGCATGAATGCAGGTAGTATGATACATACCCAGCCACATCAGGTAAGTGTAGGAGGCCACTGGACAGGCCTTTAACCCCTATTCTAAGTGGCATGTCGAGCTGTAAACGGTTTCCATCTGAATTCTTTGGAAGATGAAAATCCATTTAAATGAAAACGGCAGAGGTTTTTTTAAACGTTTTTTTCCCCCCGATTAGATTAGAGATGCATCACAACACACAAAATACTCACAAATATTGATACTTCAAAAGGTTCCTCTACGGGCCTCATCATATGGTCCAGTGTGAAGATCCTGTATTTCACTGGTATTACACATATATGAATGACGTATGATTAATAATATATTGGGTAAAAGAAGGAAAGTTCAGATTCAGTATAAAGTAAACAGTAAGAAGTAGCTAATTCTGTGCTATTTGACCTTGATCTGATGGTTTGTAGACCGGCTGATTGGTCTGAATAAACAGGTAGCCTCTGTGCATGGAAACCAGCACTCTTGTCATTCTCCTCCTGGGGGTTTCAGCCACCAGCAGAAGGTACGGATCAGTCCGAAACACTTCAAGACTGGACATCCTATTCTTATCTATCTGTACAAAATGAAACGTGATATTATTATATGTGTTACACTTCAAATGTAAACTTGTAAACTCAAACCTAAAATTGAAAATGTGTGAAAATGGAAATAAAATACAAACAGTTGTAGCCTATATTATTGAACTATGTTTCAACACCGTATAGTTGTTTTGTGTAACGTATGCCTGCGTTTTCTTACCATGAGCTCCACTGTCTGGACTTTTCCGCCATGACTTGGTAAAGTGGTCTGTTTCGCGGACACGAGTACGCCACTCCTCTCATCCTCCAGGTAGAGAGTCATGACTGAGGAGCTGTCCGTCTGAACTAAAACTTTCTCTTTAACGTTGACATGGAAAACTTTTGGAGCCGAGATGAAGAATCTGTACGTTCACAAATTTGAGAAAAAAAGGGTATTTCAACTAGGCAACAGTAAATATTTAAATGTCATGATTTTTCACAGTGATGGATGCAATATTTATTTTCTATATTTAGGCCTACCTATTACTGGCACACACAGAATCCAGAGCCAAGGTGAGTAACAGCAGCATGTAGCAACATGTAGACTGGTCCATTCTGGAGCTGAAACTGGTCTGAGCCTCTGGTTTCCAGTTGTCTAGTGTTGTAGTCCTGGTCTGAGCCTCTGGTTTCCAGTTGTCAAGTCTTATAGTCCTTTCGCAATCATTATTTTGCAACAACCTGGATTCACTAGCTTGCATTTCTGCCAAATATGTGAGGGTTGTGTTTGTCATCTGCTCTCTCATTGGTCTCTTCAAAACTGCCCTGTTTCTTCTAAATCATGTGATTGAGAGGAATTTGGAGATTTTTGTTTTTTTAAATTCCATTTAATTTGTTTTTGTTCTAGATATATGGCTTTATAAGCACATTGTTATTTACCCTTTCATTTTAAATTCATGTTTTTGACTGATAACTTGTTTGTTGTTGTTTTTGTATTATCTTCATTATATACTTTCACACCTTTACATCAAATTTAGCATGGTTTTAGCCCAGGCTGTCACTATATTGTGCTAATTTTTTATTTGTATTTATCTTATGATGAGCACATTAACTCAAGGACCCATAAAGTCCATTGGATATGCATGTTTCACTAGTTTACAGATGACCAGCTGGTGTAATCCAGTTTGGGCCAGCTGAAGGGAATTGACCTATCATATCACATCCTATCTGATCATAACACGGAACCGATTGGCATTCCTTAAGATCGGACCTCATCATAGTTTCAAGTTCTCTTTGGAAGAAAATGAACATAAAATATTAAATAACCTATTTCTGATCACTGAAATACACTTTACGTGATCAAATGAGCTGCTGAGTTTTGCTTATCTTCAGTCAGACCACTTTCATTTAAAGTAAATATTTGTTAGCCAGGGCATCACATTGTATTTGGCAGTATGGCTCTGTTTCCCCCCCCCCGCCGTCCCAGCGGCCATGCCCCAACGGGTGGGGAGCAAATAAACCCCCCATAGGAGAACAGAACCGACAACAACATAATATTCACTCATATCAAGTCAATTTGTTCATATAGCCCTTAAATCACAGTTCCGAAGGGCTCGCAGGCCGCATTATGTGACAAACCCTAACCCTAACCCTTAGCCCTCTAAAGGCCAACTCCCCTAAACTCAGGGAAGAAACCTCGGGAAGGAACACAGAAGGAGGGGTCCCTCCTCCAGGGAAGGTTAGGAGTACAATAGGTGACATAATGATTGTCAAGGATAGAGAGGAGTTTGGACGGCATCCTCCTCTCTGACGGCTACCAGGGGGTCCAGTTCCACCCCCAGAACAGAACCGGCCCTCCTGATCAGTTTGTTTAGTCTGTTGGAGTGGGCCGCCCGCTCATGCTGCTGCCCCAACACACCACAGCATAGAAGAGGGTGCTGGCCACCACAGACTCATAGAACATCCACAGCATGGTGCTGCAGACGTTGAAGGACCCGAGCTTCCTCAGGAAGTAGGGTCTGCTCTGGCCCTTCTTGTAGACTGCGTTGGAGTTCACCGTCCAGTCAAGCTTGTTGTCCAAGTGGACACCCCGGTACTTGCAGACCTGAACAATGTCTACATCCACACCCCGGGACGGAGAGGGGTGTAGCAGGAGTCCCAGATCTCCTTAGGTCCACCACCTGCTCCTTTGTCTTACTGATGTTGAGCTGCAGGTGATTGACCTCACACTAGTCGACGGAACTGTCCACCACGGCCCTGTACTCCGTCTCCGCACCATCCCTGATGCATCCAACCACTGCAGAGTCATCCGAGAATTTCTGCAGGTGGCAGGACTCTGTCGATATAGAATCACGGAGCCATGACTGACCACGTAGTTTTTCCCTACTTGTTTAGCAATTAATCAACGTCACAGCTGCACCATCAGCTGAATTCTGTTGACTATAAGCAGCCAGCAGCATACCACTTTGCACCTCAAAAGGCGATTGCCGTCACTGCAGCGTCCGTATTCTAACCTCTTGTCAATCATGTCAAAAGTACACTGAAAAATGGAACTTATCGGATCACTTGAAGGAGAAAAACTTGACGACGCCATAGCACAGATTCACTGTAAACAGTAAGCTTTACGCTATAGTCAGTCGGGTGATGCGTTTGCGGGGAGGGACTGTTTCCTTGTTTCTTACAATTTCTTACAACTTTCTGGTAATATGCTGCCCCCTATTTGTGAAGGACTAATTCGACTAGTTCGCCAAATCTTACACATTGCACCTTTAAGTAGGCTGTAAGTAATCAACGTCATGAATCGCTGAGTCATTGGCGGATTTCTGTAGATACACGCATATTAAATAAAAGCCTATATCCGTAACTGGACATTATAAGGCAGGATATCTACAATTGGGAGTGACCTCACACGCACCTAATTGACCAATGGCGCTAATCATAAGCCTGACTAATCACAAACATTAGCCTACTAGTCCCGGTCCCACACCATTTACAAATTAAAATGAAAAGTTAAAAGTAGCAGACCCATAATTAGTGTTAGGAGCGACACTTGTGACAAACGGTGTTGAAACAAAAAATGTTCAGTGTCTTTTTAAATTATATGTAATGAAATTATAGTTTAAAAATTGTCAGGGACAATATAGAATTCTGAATAAAACCACTATGACACTCGGTTGCCCAAAAGTTGGACGCGCTAGATGTCAATCAAATCGCTCATACCATATTACTGCCACACCCGGTCAATCCTGGGAAAATCTCTAATGAGCAAAGAGGCATAGTAAATATATTTTTTCTTTATCAAACTTTGATGAATGACTAATAACTACATTGAATTTATGAACAAATATCCCTGTTTGGATTTGGGTGACCAGGGACTTTAATTTATCTCAACATTGAGTTATTTCATTCAACATCTCTTAACATGTTGCTTGTCCTGACATGACATTCTGCTCTTTTAAAAATAAAAAACATAATTTCGCATATAAAAAAGGGCATATCGTAGGCCTAAATGTACAACTATTTCCAGAATAAATTTTTATTAATTTTGATTAGGATACACTTTTAGGAGTAGCCGGATAGTTAAACAACATTAAATAGCATTAAAAAAAAGAATTGCATAAAAATTACAAATTCAAATGGGTTAAGGGAAGAACATGATTACTCATACATGTTTGGGGAGACAAATGCACTAAAAAGTGTGAACTGTTGCATATTGAGAATTGTATTGGTTTTTTTTCATACAATTTATTTTCCCAAAATGTACTAAAAATGCATTAAATCGAATAGGTTTCAAAATGAATATTCAAATCTCAGAATTTGAGTTCTTAAGTAAATAAAATGTTATAAAAACAGTTAGAACCCAATATGATGCATATATTTTTGTTCCACAAGAAGAGTTATACCAATATACATAATTCAGTTAATGAAATGAAAATGAAGAACATTCATTTAAATGTGCATGCAAACCATTGATACAGGGTTAGGGTTATATTTTTCATATCTACTATGTAACCTAGTGATGGAGATACAGAATGTCTTGACACAATGTAACCTAGTGATGTCTTGACACTATGTAACCTAGTGATGGAGATACACAATGTCTTGAGACTGGTCTATCAGAAGTCCCATCACATTATGTCCTTTCTGAGATAACATTTCAACATTTAAAAAAAAAGCATATAAATAAAATCAATCCCATGAATCGCATTCATCTTGATTCTGTTTGGCAGGAGCCGAGGGTTTGATGTCCACCCACAACTCCTGGTTATGGAGATACAAGAATTGCGTTTGGACAATCAACTCTAGACTCTGAGTTCCACACGTGAGCAGCGGCTGGACAGCCCTGGAGGTCATACCACAAAATCACATCAAGTTATGTAGGATATTAAACACAATTACATATGGTAGAATCACACTTTTTGGCAAAGCAGATACATGCATTTTTTTCTCATTGCACAATTCTAGAATTATGAATTAAATAATAAGTTAAGTTAAAGGCTTTAAAGTTAAACTATTAAAGCAGATGCGTTTTCGTAATCCACTAGCACTACAATACACACAATTCACAATTAAACAGAAACATGTTTTTTATTTATTTTGTAGAAATTTGAGAACTTTGTTTTGTTTAACAATTTAATTGTTGCATATTATTTGTGCAATAAATGCACATCCATGCACAACATTAAACATTTGGTTTTGGGAAAAAAATGAAATCCCAACTATTTACCAAAAACATATTTACCAAAAACATACTTACCAAAAACATACTTATCAAAAATATACTTACCGAAAACATACTTACCAAAAACATATTTACCAAAAACATACTTACCAAAAATGCACCATTGGTAATAAAATGATGATAATCCCAAAGGGGTATTCATTAACAAAAAATATGTATCTATCTATTAATCATACATTTCAAAACTTAAGGTTAAGAAATGCTGAGAAACTTAAATTAGTTAAGTCCACACTTTGACGTCCATCCTGGACTGCTGCTTGTTCCCGTGTGCCCTTCTCTGCGTCTCTGTCGCTCCTTCCCCTCTATCCATCTCATTTCATGCAGGACTGGGGTTACCTAAGAGACACAGCCTGAATGGAGAAAATCTCCTTTGCTACAATTAAGTGTGAAAGTGACAGAGGGCAGAGGAGGCTGTGACGAGGGAGGGCGTCGTCTTCACACACAGAAAGAGGGAAATGGCAGGTGAAGAGATCTATGATTCTATCGTGTTTTATTAAAGGATTGTAGACGTAAATAATGTGTCTATTTATATTAGGCTATATTTAATATTTGTTTGGATTGGTTGGATTCAAAATGTGTGGTTAAAAACATTTTCATTTAGGAGTGAATGCATCATGTGAGATTATAAAACCAAAGGATATCTATCAGGCGCGAGACATTAGCACATACAGCTAACACTTCATTCTGTTTATCAGTGCTGTTTATCTTTTTAGTTTGTTTGTTGTGGTAAATATCGAATTCATGTTAAATATGTACTCGTATATTATTGTCAGGCTGCTAATCTGAGCTCCATACAGTAAAGTGTATCACGTCTGAATTGGGATTAGGCCAAATTAGATTGCATTACACCGATCCCAGTGGAGCTGAATAACCGGCCGTATCCTAATCTCAGGAGAACTGCAAGGGAGTGACCACCGCGTTGCTATGGAGAGCTGGCCACAAAAGGGTGTGGCGTGGGAATGTATCCAGGGGTCAGGAGTAAGGGTACAGAGGTCAGAGGTCAGAGGCAGCTGGACAGCACACAAGAGGAGATGATGGTGAGAAAAGGAGGAGGGGCCAGGAGAGGGGACATTAACATTGAACTGACCGCTGCTTTCGGGGGGAGCGAACACTAAGCTATGAAACATGTCTAATGGTCCATGCTGCTGGACACGCCTCAAAGAAAAGCTCTCAAACTTCAGATGTGCTGTTGCATTGGGCTTGTATCGATCGAGACACTATTTTTTATTATACACTTTTTTTTTTAAAATCAAAAACCTTCATGAAAAATACCCAATATTTGTGTCAAAATGGAAGAGAAATAACAGTTTAAAATGCTTCCTTCATTAAAACTATAGACTGATCCATTCATCCATTCATGTGTCCATGTTTTGCATATTTTGGTGGATGAGTTTGCAAAATACCCAACAGTAATAGCAGAATTACAAAACAGTAATAGTAGAAAAAGAATCTACAACAAATATACCTAACAATTTACTGAAATTGTCCTTAACGTAACGTTCATTTTTTGTCCCTCTGATACTCAAAAGTGTTTGAATTGGCTGAGGAGTATCGGGAGGGTGAGGGCCACATGCACTGAAGGTCATGTCACGGGGCATATCCTGGTGGTCTAAAAAAGATTCTCAGGGTCCAACTTAGGAGGTCAATATGCAAATGTTCACCCCCGAGTGAAAGGCAAAGAGCGGATCAATGTTCTCACATCACTCTCGTTGCCCATGACTGTGGAGGTGAACGCCTCCACTCCAAAACGTTTTCATATTCAATGGAATTCAACGAAACAAAAGAAGCGGAGCTGCATGTGTAGCTTCTTACAATAAGGGGGAAAGAACACTTGAATGCATTTACTTAACCAAAACATATAATATATATTTGGAGGTCCCCTGGCACAGCTTACATTGATGGAACATTTTTTTGGAATATGACATTATATTACATTATTGACATAGACAACATAAAAATTGAAATGTTGATCAGCTCGGGTCTGGTGCGGCCTCAGCACACGTATAGCAGATGAAGTTGAGTTGTTCTGTCTCGGGTAAGCCTACCCACCGATGCCCCCTAGTGGTCTCTATGGCACCTGCCATGCCACAGTCATACTGTCTCTCAGTCCCATGCCCTGGGGCCCAGTTCTGATAACAGCCAGCGTCCGACTTGATCCAGAACCAAAAGTGGAAGCTACAGGTATAGCAAAGACCTAGCCAGACGTGGGGCGACGTGGCGTTCTCTGCTACCCTGACCACGCTCTCTTGACGCTCCTTACTGTGAACTGAGACCAGGGCACGGTGGTGTTGCCTGCAGTAGCTCGACGCTTCAATCCATGACATGTTCTTTTGAATTAAAATCAAATTATCTTTGGGAGGAAAACAGAAACATTTTTATTGTTGTCTATGTTATAATGGCAGGATATTTGATGAAAAATGTGCATTCTGAAATGTTTTGTATGCATAAAGATAGGCGACTTGCTGTGTAATAGGCCTACCTGTTGAAACTTGACTATTAGCAGAAGCCATAGTGGTGGCTAGCACTGTAGTGTAATAGGATGATACCGTGGTATTATCTGTACTTATGTGTGCAGTTGTTGTGAGGGGTTGCTGCTGCGTTTCCGTGACATTGCTAGGTGCATGACTTGAGGTAAGATTTGACAACGGCTCCATTGTATTCAATGTAGTCACTTCAAATGTTGAAGTTCCACTGTGATTCAGCCCCGTTGTTGTTTGCTTAGTCATTGCTGTGGTCTGTGTTGTGGCAGTAATGGCCGACAAAGTGGTGGATTGAAGTGTTGTTTTCACACCATCCGTTGGGGGGACTGGTACAACAGTCTGGGTAGTGTTTTGGGTGACTGGCGAAGAAGTAGGGCTTATTGTTGTCGCTGTGGGAGGATTGAGACATTAGACTAAACCTAACCCAAGACACTGAGAAGACAACGGTGGTTTTAACTGTTCCTTTAAGTTTCAATAAATCTTAAATGATCTAAATGACCAATATATTTATTATGATACTTCAATCAAAGTCTACTCACCCCCATGACAAATAAACCTGCGTTTGATGTCACACTGAACATTTTTCCACCTTCCATTATCTGTCAGAAAAACCACACAATTCTGATCTTTATTGTTTGGTTGATCGGTCCTCCAGAAACGGTATGAGGAATTGCTTCCGTCTGACCACTTCCAGGGGTCTTTGAATAGGCCAATCCACACAGCCTTTGTGTGGCCGTTCTGCACAACGCCGTTCTCCGCCGTAGACTGAATGCTGACGAGGTCACTTGATAAACCCCTGCAGTGATCTTGAGACCGTCTCCATGACTTTTTCTCAGCAACAAATATGGGGCCGTGCGTACCATTACCTACAAATATAAATATTACAGTGAATTTAAATGTAGGTGGTACACTGCCTATTTACATATAAGGTCATTTTGGGCTAATTAGGATTTTACTCACCTTCACAAACAAAGCCTCTTTTAGTTTTACATCTACTTTCGAACCATCGTCCATCGGAGTTCATTGCTCCACAACTTTCTGGAGCTGTACCTTTTGGCTCGCCTTTCGCCCAGTTCAAAAACATCAGTTCTTGTTCAGGCATAGCCCAATACCATGTGGGGGCCTCTGAAATCTGGAGTCCTATCCAGGGTCTGACGGTGTTATTTGGAACTACAGCTACCAAACTGAGCTCATCTGATGAATTTCCAACTGTAGCCAAATCAGTGAACTTCTCTCTACAAAAACGCTGTGCATTTGTATAGTTCTTATAAATATTAACAAAGTGGAATTCTGCAGAGCTGAATTCAAGGGAACAAAAACCTGTGAAAGTATAATAAACGTATGAATTGTGTTAATTACATTTAGTACACCACAGTTATAATACATTGCATGCAATTACAATAGATATGTGAAAATGAGAAGTAATGAACATTATTATATGTAGAATATAAGACACGAGAATAAACGAACCTGAGATGAACAATAAAATGGCCATCATAATTCCTTTCATCATGATGAATCTCAGTCCTAAATGGTAATACCGTGAAAGTACAAAATAGACAATTACTTAGCTGCACGCTAGATCTACTTCATGTGTCGTTCTCTGCCTTAAATCCTGAGTGAAACAAAGGAAACCCACAGTGGAGTGACACCGAAGTCTAAGAATGTCACCTCACCTGTTTGCAAGCTAATAGGCCAACTTCAGTGGGCAAAGGAGTTTTGCAATATCCTTTCATTATTACATATAGCACACACACACACACACACCTTAAGATAAATCATGTGATAACAGTGTGCCATGTCAAAGGTAATCATTCACTGGGTGTCTATTATTAATATGTCTCTCGATTATTAATATGTAAGTAAATGCTTAGGCCTATATAGTAAACACCAAATGAGAGAAATTGTTTGTAACAGTAGTAGTATTCAGGAAGTGTGTTTATTAGTTATTAGAATTATTATTAGAATTTACTTAATCTGTTGTAGTTGTGGTAAATTGACCAAATATAGACAGACCACATTTGTTTGCCTATAGGTCTGTGTACAATGGCCCTATTGTTGACCACACAGGCTGTTTTTTGAATGGGTTTTTGTCATTCACTTCCTTCAATAAAATCCAAGATTGTTGCGTGTGCATCACCCAGGTGTGCTACACACTAACCCCCAATGTGGTGAGTGTGCACCGGTGTGGTGAGTGTACATCACCCAGGTGAACCCTAAACCCCAGTGTGGTGAGTATACACCACCCAGGTGAACCCTAAACCCCATTGTGCTGAGTGTGCACCGGTGGGGTGAGTGTGCATCACCCACGTGAACCCTAAACCCCAGTGTGGTCTATACTAAAAAGAGCAGGGATGTCAGCATGTTTTCATAAATGTGTCAAAAATTAACCAGGATCTATGGTTTTAATACCAAGCTATTAATGGTATAATACTATATAATACATATATTATATTAATAATTATATAATCCTATAATATATAGCCTTCTTGTGATTATTACAATTATCTGTAAAAAGAAGTATGGCTATTGGCCTATATTGGTGACAGATTTCCTGCCAGTATGATTACAATACTGGACTATTGACAAAAAATCCATCGGGCCATAAAATAATTGCTTAACTTCACCGTGTAATCACCCTGAGATGAAAATGTAGGCTACTTTTCACCTTTTTTGAAAATCTAACTTCTATTGTAATTTTAAATAATGGAAGCAAGTTACATCGCCTCATCAAACCAATGGGGAAATAAACCATTGCCTAAAACTGTCAGAAGCTAACAACGCATATTTTGTTTACATTTTTAATTGTAACATTGACATTACCAAATATCACACCCACAAACCACTTCGTGGGGCGGCTGTGGGAAACAAGTGTGTCCACGTGTGTTTCCACATTCTTGTCAACTGTTTTATGTAATTTGTTTACTTTGTCAACAGCAACTCATAGGCTATGCAATTTTATGTCGCTGCCTAAAATGACCTGCAATGTGATTGGGGAAAAAAAAAAGTATGATAAAATATATGAAAAAATATATAAAAAAATCTAAAACATTATTATAAATGTTGGTTGCTTGTTCAGGTGCGGATGGGTTGTATCCGGTTGCGAGCGCTGCGCGTGCGTACGGCGGACCGGGCGGCTCGCGGCGGATCGGGTAGTGACAGGGAACATGGTCCCGTGAGACATTTTGGCTCAAAGGACACTGGCGTCGAGCCAACATGGCCGCCTTTCAGTGTGTAAACAACAACAGCGTCAAGTTGAAGTGAACTGGAATTGAATATCGGCCTTTTGCGTTTACTTCGCACCCCACCACGGTATCCGGGACCTCCACAAAATAAAATGAGTTACGCGATTCCCGCGACGTGTTGAATGTTAACCGGGTAAGTGTGTACACATTTTACATAATCGCGCTATCGTTTAGCCAGCTAATGCTAAGCTAACGCTGTTAGCGGAGCGGATCGAGTTAGAACATAACTCGTTTAGCTAGCCACACGTTAGCTAGTCGGGTCAGATTGCGGGATAATGTCGGTTATTGTTCGAATTTGAAACCGTCGATCCCGGACGATCGGGATATCTAATCGGCAAGTTAATTATTTAACACTAAATATTTGATTCGTTTTTCAAATCAATCTACGTCTAACGCGACATCGAGTTATATTTAGTCCCGAGATGCTAATCTCGCAGATCAACCAGTAAGCGGTAGCATGTTGCTAATAGCGTTAGCTGGTTGCTAATAGCATTAGCTGCTAAACCAGCGAACATATCTGCGCGAGTAAAGGGTCGAATGCGTGCTATTTCTTCTAATCGTTCGTAAACGTATATATTTAGTCAACTAATGGACGTTATGTTGTGATTTATATGATGTGTGACACATGACGCGTCCCGGGCTAACCAGCGCATGCTAACTGTTTACACCGACATTAACTTAATTATTCAACGTTGAGCATTGGTTGACTGTATTAGTTTCAGCTATTATAGATTATTATGATTATCGATTATTTTGTACCACCGGGGGGGGAAGTTTGGTTTTAAACACTAAAACGTAATCATTTCTCAAACTGCCTGGTCGCATTTAACGAGAATTTATATTTATATTTATATTCCAGTTTCCATTTAATGAACCACGCAGTGCCACAGTGTAATGGATGGTCTTCAGGTTCAGTCCTGTTGTGTTTTCTGCAGAAGACTGTAGTGAATCAATGTCATCTCTGGGGCTTCAACAGCTAATAAACCACACCGATCATATACAATAACCCGATAACGATTGCTAGTTTCACGTCTAACATGTTGCACTGAGCTTGTTGGCTGCACATCCCTTATGTATATTATATTATTTTAAACATATATATGTGTGTATTTATTATGCACATTCTCTTTACTGCTTTAAAATAGACGTGCAAAATTTACCAGGCCTACTTGACGGGGGACATGTAAGCTAATGATTTCCAGGATGTTTGTAATGTCATCTGTAAATCTGACATCTGTAATCTCATCTGTAAATCTGACCTCTGTAAATCTAGAAAAGCATACGTCAACAAACAAATATTAGATGAGCCAACAATGCGTCTCCAATGTTACCGTGTGTATGATCTACCTAGTGGGCGACAGAAGGCCTTTATTGCCATACAGACACATCCTGAAGTATTGAACAATAATATGAACAATTATGCCCTAAAGCCACAGTTTTGATTAACGTTCACAGTTGTATGCAATTTAACATGATGGAATATGTAACCCAATGGGTTCATTTTAAACTAGGGATGCGCCACTACATATTTTGAACACTAAATATATGTATTTGCAAATGGCGATTACTAGTCAAATTCATTACATTAATTATAGGTATACACTTACACCTTAAGGACATTATTTTTGGGTCATTTGAATCGAAATGTTGATATTTCAACCATTTCCTTCACATACCTCCTTTAGGCTATAAATTATAGGCTACTAGCTTATCATTTATAGTTATTAATAGATATATTATAGGTTAATTAGGATACAGATATCTGCTTTTTTTTATGCAAAAAGCTGAACGAAGCTACATGGTCAAAACCAAATATAACAAACATGTTTAGGAAATGCCTACATAGTTGAATATACTAGCATAACAAAAACGAGTGTTTGATTACTTATGTACTAATACTACTACTTAAATACTAATTATGCAACATCTACATGTTTTATAGCCAACCAATTGCACATATAATCAGAAATATTCAGAACTGTGAGTAGTGGAAATACTCCTTGCATTGTTTAATTTGTCAGTGGCTGAGGTCTGCAGTGTTGGAAATATCGACCTTTTGGACGAGCTGTGCTTGTGAATAAAACACTTGGATTATAGACAAGTAGAAGACCTAACCCTAAGAGGAACACAGGATTCCATTGTAACCTGTGAGATTCTGACTGTTAGGTCAGCTATTTTAATAGTCAAGTAGATATTAACATAACAAGTACTTCAGTACTTGTGCCCATCCCTCGATTTATCTCTAGAACATTTGTATTTACAATGTCTATATTAATTAATATTTTATGTTGAAATCTCAAACCTAAATGGTTGGTTTCTTCTTCAATAGAGTGTATGAAAAACAGACAAAACTTTTGTCTTGGTAGTTTTGGTAAACCTGATCTTTACACTAGATCACATCCTGTTAATCCAAATTTGGCGTGTAATGCAATGTTATATGCCATATAATGAGCATATGTAATATACATATTATATTTGCTTATGTAACATTTGTAAACAAGGTGGTGTTGATACTCTTGACATGCTAAGCTAATGCTCTCTCCTCTTGTCTCTCCTCCTCTTGTCTCCTCAGATCTTCAGATCTTCAGACGGGTCCTCCTCCTCTGCACTAGGCAGCTTAATAGCCATGTCCTCACAGCAACCCATTAGCTCAGCTTCCAACAGTCCCACCACCATCTTGGGCTCCCCCTTCTCGGTCATCAGCCCCTCGCTGGGATCTCCAGGCATCACGCCCTCACTGGGCTTTGGACCTATCAACAGCAACCAGGTGAAAATTAAGTCATTAACACCCAACACAAACTCTTAGTCTATGGTTAGTTCCATTGACTGTATGGGTTCTGTGTCTTCCACCAGTTGTGCTGGTGCATGGATGTGTGTGAGGCGCTCAGTGCATTGGATAGCGATTGAATAAATAGACAGACACATATTAGAACGAGAATATTTAACATTGTATCAGAATATATACCATTATTCGAATTCCTAGCAGCTATTTCAATGTTTAAACGAAGGCAAAAGATACCAAAAAGCTCTACCTACGAATAATAGCGATCCGTCATCCACAAAAGCGCCTGTGTTTTCGCCTGTGAATAGCGCTAGCTAGCGCTGGCGGGCGGTCGTTATTGTTAAACTTGTCGAACACACGGGGAACTCCGCCTACCCAGGCCACCTACTAAACGTTGGCGAACGATCCTATTTTATTTAGGTTCAAACTAATGGCTTGAACTAACGACTACTAGTCGACTAGGAAAATCTTTGGTCGGGGGCAGCCCTAGTCATTCAATACCAATACCTCATCAGTAGTTGAGGTAACGGATTAATGTACCAACCTTATTTTACAAAATGTTTTTCCGAATATAAATAGTTTAGAAAAAAGCCCAAACATTGCAAAAATAGAATACATTTACATTACAGAAAACATGAAATACTTAACTAAAGAACATTAATTACATCTAATTACACTTATGGAAATTATATGTCCATAATAACCCATTTCAGAGCTCTAAACCATGTAATTCTGCATATCATCGCTGTTGGGCTGAAACCTTGTATCTCCATAATTTGTCTTTTTTGTTGTTCATAAATCAATGCTATTGGTCGCCCTTTACGCCTCTCTGTGGGTTTTACAAATATCTAACCAATGAAAAGTATTAAACAGCTTGTGACTAAACCTTGTAACTCCATTGGATCCTCAAACTGTCGGCAAGGTTAGCTCCACCCCGCCTCCATACACAGCAGTAGTAGGCAGTTGTTTTGAGACGGTCTCTGGTTGTTTGCAATGCAAGGCTAATTACAGAACTGGTTGTTTGAATAAGTACAGCGTTTTCTTTACTCAAGAAACACTAAGTCTATAAAGGCTCATGTTTTATGTATTTGAGGCCTTAGACGTGGGAGCGGAGAAGAATGCAGGCAAACCACGGTAGGTTGGAGTGTATTAATAATATAATGACACATGCAAGTATCCAACTCTGACGACGCAGCGTTAAATTATTTAAAAAAACACAGGTTTGTTTTTTTCATTTCCTGAAAAGTTTTGGACATACAAGGTTTCCGCTCGACAGCGCCAATGTTTCAAATGTTCAACGATAAACACCCCCACCAAAATGGTACGTTCCCCAGCGTGCCGGGAACACCCCTACAAAGACGCAATGGTAGTGTCAAGCTTTACACTCCGCGGTGAGGAATAATAGGAGTAAGTACAAGTAATATCGCGAACAGTTTGTTTAATTTAACGTGTCATTTAATGCACGGATTAATATACCAACAAAGAAATGCAACTAAACGTACAAAAGGTAAACGATAATGTTGAATTATTACCTAAACCTGACAGTGTTCGATATGTAATCTGGCATAATGCACAGTATATAGTCAATAGACTACGTTTGTTAGCGTTGTTGAGCGTAAATTTGTCTCGACTACCCACCACTGCCATAAGGTTGGTCGGGTGTTGGTCTCAGACCCTGTACCGTTTATAGTAATTTTTTTTGCCATCTTCCCGTTGTCTGCACAGATCAACTCTTCGGTGTCCGTTTCGGGGATGCACTCGATCAGCAGCTCCGATGATGTCAAGCCACCTTTTGGCTTGAGGCCGATGTCTGCCCATAGCCCTGGGATAATGCTCTCCCAGAAACGCCTGTGTGCCATCTGTGGAGACCGTTCCTCCGGTGAGTTACAAATCATTAGCACTTTAACCCAGAGGATCATCTCTCATATTCTGCCCATGCTCTAGTCTGTGACCCCTTCTTTATAGCTAAATCACTCTTCTATTCATTCAATATACCTTTTTATTACATATTTTATGTCAACAAATGTCGTGTTCCGTTCTCCACCCCACAGGGAAACACTATGGAGTGTACAGCTGTGAGGGTTGCAAAGGGTTTTTCAAGCGCACCGTGCGTAAAGACCTGAGCTACACCTGCAGGGACAACAAAGAGTGCCTGGTGGACAAGCGCCAGCGCAACCGCTGCCAGTACTGCCGCTACCAGAAGTGCCTGGCCATGGGCATGAAGAGAGAAGGTAGGCACACACACACACACACACACACACACACCATCGCGTTAGCCAGCCTGCGTAATATCTACCTCGAACGGGTCCGACAAACGATGGGGAAACGGTGGGTACAGCTCCAGGCTTCAGACGGTCGCCTTGGTAGTCGGTGGCTTCATTGTGGTCGCTTCGTGTCCTTCAGCCCCAATCGCCGCCAATATCGCCTCAAGCAAAAGCTAGCAGACTTAAGTTTGTTCGATTTCAACGCTAATGTTTTGCTTCGCTTCTTCCTGATTTTGCCGCAAAATGAAAGAAGAAAAAGCCGGAAACCGTACTAATATCTGGACTTGCGTTGAAAAAATAGGTCTGTGTTTCTGACGTTAGACATTTAAAATGAAATAAGTAATCGAAAAATGAAGGTCGACACATTCATGAGAAGGACAATATCAGTCACGAGAAGCAGGGACATGTGTTTACAACGAGTCTAACAAGGGTTTGCTCACACTGTTATTAAATATCTAAATATTGAAGCAAGCAAACTAAAACCTGTCTGGGGTGCACACAAAAGCCCGGGTAGGTGTGAAAATGACCCCAGAAGTGTTTTAAAGTGAAATTCTCGTTTAATATAACTATATAACGAACTCTTTCCCTCTGTTTTCTCCTATTCTTCTTCTCTCCCTTCTATAGTGGTCCAAGACGAACGTCAAAAATGTAAGGATATAAGAAACGACGGGGGCTTGTTGCAGTACGGCCGGAGGTTCTATTTCAACGTTAACTCAAGAGAATGAGCCTGTTGTGTGTGTGCACATAGCTTTGCAACGTGGGGACTTGTTGTGTTGACCTCTTCTGTGTCGGTCCAGCGGTCCAGGAGGAGCGCCAGAGGAGCCGTGAGCGGGAAGGAGAGCTGGAGTGCAGCATGGCGGTGAACGAGGAGATGCCCGTGGAGAAGATTCTGGAGGCGGAGACGGCCGTGGAACAGCGGACCGAGCTGCACTCGGACGGAGGCTCTGCCGCCAGCTCTGTGAGGAGGAGCCCCTCTAGACCTTTTTCTTTCCCTTTAGTGATGTATCTTCATGTTGGACTTTTCATCTTGTGTCGTTTCAGCCCCACGATGCCGTGTCCAACATCTGCCAGACTGCGGATAAGCAGCTGTTTGCTCTGGTGGAGTGGGCCAAGCGCATCCCTCATTTCTCTGAGCTGCCCCTGGATGACCAGGTCATCCTCCTGCGTGCAGGTAACACCCCCTCCCTAACACCACCCTACCACCACCACCTACACCTCTACCACCACCACCACCACCCTAATTCTGATACTGATTCCACAGTGAATACAATAATAATGTAATCTTGTCCCTCTAATCCACATAGCGGTGTGTCTTGTTTTGCTAGGCTGGAATGAGCTCCTAATCGCCTCCTTCTCCCATC
>OOFB01029954.1:0-18167 GCA_900323305.1 Trachyrincus murrayi
TATATATGCATGCATGTGCATTTTAATAGACACCATACTAAAGTATACATAATACTTAATACTTTTTCATTCATTGCTGTTCTTACTTACTTGTGGCATGTACTTTCATATTGTTGGAAATGGTTTTTTTTGTCTGTTCATATACGTTTGCTTTGGCAATATCAGCACTGTCTTTTCATGTCAATAAAGCTTCAAATTGAAATTGAATATATATATCTATCTATAGATAGATATATGGATATATATCTATATATATATATCTATATATATGATCTAGATATATATATATATGTCTATATAGATAGACGAATTCCTTCCGCGTCCGGTGTGTTCGCGCTGTCACAGACGGTAAAAGTTTAGACACAACTCAGAAATACCATCAATCAGGATGTTTTATTTCGAAATTTGTTATATTGTGGTAATTGATCGGATGCTCTATGCCGTTCCTGTGTCTGACTTCCTGCCCAGATTGACAATTCGCTCACGAATTGAGAAAATCTCAGAGCTGCCGCCGAAACGGTCGCTGAAGGCTGCGACCATTCGGCGCTATTCGGCGCCCTTCCGCGTCCGGTGTGTTCGGCCACATTGGTTAACATGGGCGCGGAAAGAAAATTCGTCGGCATACGTCACTATTCGTCGCTATTCGGCGCCGGTGTGTTCCCGGCGTTAGTCTGTGGACTGTTGGGGTCCGACATAGCCCAAGGAGACTTTGCTACTGCTTCTCAAAATCCACGGATCTTAAGTACCCGATTAACTTAACTATGTTAATAAAATCATGATGAAAAGTACTCCACAGCAAACCGATTTCACATAAAGTACAAAACATCGTAATTTCTAACGTTAGAGCAAAAAGAGTATTCCTTGCGATATGCTATATATTTTGATAGATCAGTCACGTGGCAGTGGCAGCTGCTACCTAGGTGCATTGACACGGTGGGACACCATGTGCTTCGCTAGGTCGGACGGTGTGTTCTCGAGCACAGCAAGTTTAAAACACACAAAATCAGCCATAGCTTAAAACATTCTGGCTTTTTGGACTGTACTGCAAATCTATTGAAATAGAAGTTGAAATAATTTCAACTTAACCCCTTCAAGGCACCGCAAGCATGCGAGCCGTCCCATAATCCTTTTCCCCACGCAATCGTGTCCAATACAAAGTGAATGGGAGGTGTTGCCAATCGCGAGACATCGCGTCTGGTGTGGCCAGGCCGTGAAATTGCTGTGCCGCTTTCTCCATCGGAAAACAATGGAGTGGGTCGTGCACGGTTGCACTGCTTGTTCATTATAGTTGTAGGCCTACATTATTTAAATGTGTTCAGTAGTTGCAGTGGGCCAGAGGCCTGGAACTGCTTTGGACACTGACTGGACAGAGTGCCTGTGTTTGCTTTTATTAAATTTTTTCCAAATTGATAATTGTTACTGTTATTTGAGTTAATTGTTAAATTTCAGTTGATTGTTTAATCTGTTCAAACTGATTTATTTCTGTTTATTTGTTATTGAACATTTTAATTTTGTTAATGCAGAGATTACATTTTATTTATACATATTCATGTTAATTGTGTTCAATAAAGCAGTTTTATTAAAACTTGGTTTTCATTTTCTGCTAAAAGCTAAATAAATATATATAGGCTATATATGATACGCATACATATGGCAGATAATATCGGCTATCAGAATGTTTTGCATCCTAAAATAGGTTTTGTGGCAAAAAAGTCATATCGGTCAATCTATCTATCGATCCATAGAGATAGATCATCCTCAAAGATTCCTTTTCCATGCACAACTAAAATATAATCTGCACAAATATGCAAACACTCGGCACATAGGGGTGGGAAGAAAAGAGATTTCTATCTTTTCCATTCTCCCACTAACACACGGCCCACATGAGGGTAGGCTTGGCAGTGGCACGGCGCGCCCCAGGGGTGAACACAGTTGGCCCCATAGCAAAGCAGTGTGGGCTTGTTCCTGCGTGTACCAACACTGGTTGCCATGGCAACGAGACAGAAGGAGAAGAGCGAGCGCAATCTGCTCCAAGTCAAGATAGCGTGCATGCCGCACACACCCGCTTGCATGTTGAGACACAAACCTTCAGAACAGCTTAACAACTCATTGCTGACCCGTGAAATGGAAATGTATAGTGTTTTGATTATATATAAAAAAACAAAAAACACTTGACTTAACTGACTTTAGACTAATGACTTGACTACAGCTTTTATTTTATGGTTAGTAGAATATTCCCTGGGTTGGCATACCACAGAAAGAGCCCCACGGTACAGTAGGGTTTGGTTAATTACCACCCTGCGTTGGGTGGGAAACAACATACCAAGGTTGCCAATTGATCCGACCTATCAGAGGAACACAATGAGTACAGGAAGTGAGCTGGTGGAGGAGGAGGAGAAAGAAATGGACTTTGTAATGTGTATGTAAACAGCTTTGTGGGCCTTTACTGGAAAGGAAATAAAGACACTTTCTGGTCATTCTGAGAAAGTATAAAAGGGACGACAATGGCAGGGACGACAATGACCGGGACGACAATGACAATGCTTCGTAACCTTCTCATAACTCCTTACATGAACATCCTGTGACAACACTAGAATCAAGCAACAGGCCAAGGATGGTGATCTTACCAGCAGAAACAATACTGGCCCTATTCTCTGCCAGCTTCCTAGAGATGTTGCCCATCTGGCTGCTCTACAGACTCTGTGTGTGTGTGTGTGTGTGTGTGTGTGTGTGTGTGTGTGTGTGTGTGTGTGTGTGTGTGTGTGTGTGTGTGTGGACTCAAAGAGATGAGCCGTGAGCTGTGAGCTCTGTTCTGGCTTATCTTCATATTGGGTTTCAGCTGTCAGGTGCCATGGCTCCAGATAGCCCATTTACTTTTATATGCAAGGACTAGGCAGTTAAATATCAGTAAATCTATTCAATGCATTTTAAATCCAATGCAAAGCCTACCTGGCTGTTTGGTTTGTGTTGAGAGGAGGTTCCGGGGCGGCTGAGGGAGTGGCTCCTGGTGACGGCTGCCCCTGCCGAAGCCCTTCTGGGCTGCGAGTGCATCAAGGGGGAAGCCTTGGCCTTGGAACAGGGGCTGCTGCTGCTGCCTCTACTCCCTTCAGTCTCCAGTACTGCATCCCAGGGGTCCCCAGCAGGACCCCCTGCTGCAACCACACCTCCCCCGGCTACTGGGGGCATCTCCTCACCATCCTCTTTGCGTTTGGTGAGCGGGTCGAGGTCCAGCCACTCGAAGTGGCTGATACTAGAGGGGTCTGCTGCCGCAGTAGCAGCGGCAGCAGCAGCCGGTTGCGCTGGTGGGTCAGGGGCCAGGGAAACCGCAGGGCCTGGTGCCGTATCTAGGTCGATGCTGGCCGACCTGCCGTTTTTCAGGTACTCAGAAGTGCTGGCGATCTTGTCAAAAAGTTTGGCCATCACTGGGTCTACTGGAGGCTGCTGGAAGACGATTGGAGCGGGGGTCTGGATGGGGGCGAAGGCCATGAAGGAAGGCTGTGGGGCTGTAAGGCCCATGTAGGGTGATATTGCCGGGGGGAAGCCATTCTGGAAGGAGCCTGGTTTGGGAAACGGGGTGGAGGGGAACAAGGGAGCTGGTTGGTGGGTGGGAGTGGAGACACCGGAGCCGGATGGCGTGGAGATAACAGGGGTCCACTGGCCACTCTGGAATGGGGAGGGACTACAGGCGTGGCCACCAGGGTAGGAGGCGCTGAGGTTGAAGCCCAGCAGCGAGGAGGGACGTGGCGCCTTGCTACTGTTAGCCCCAAAGTTATCATCCAGTAGGAGCTTTTCAAGTTCCTCATTGGTTAACTTGTCCACATCAATATCCCTGAACGTGTCGCTCTCCACTTGTTTCTTGGTCTCCGGGAAGACGATGAGGTCTCTTTCTGGTCTGGCGGTGGAGGTCGATGGTTGAGGAGGAGCAGTGATGGATGAAGATATTAGTTT
Organism: Trachyrincus murrayi; assembly: GCA_900323305.1. Taxonomy (NCBI): domain Eukaryota; kingdom Metazoa; phylum Chordata; class Actinopteri; order Gadiformes; family Macrouridae; genus Trachyrincus; species Trachyrincus murrayi. The sequence goes on from OOFB01029954.1 coordinate 3,949, forward strand.
ATGAGAAGAAGAGGATGGAGCGGAGGAGGATAAGCGTGAGGACACTGAAAGAGAGTGTCGCTTCTCCTTTTGCAACTTTGCAAAAGCTTCCTCTTCCATTCTGAGGGCTTCCTCTTTACCCACAACCCCCTTGGGCTGGGGGACATCAAGCTTGAACCCATTACCACTCGAAATCTGGGCCATTATGTCAACTTAAAGCTGCCATGAGTAGGACTTCTGGAGGGCTGGAGAACGCATTAAACACCTGAAACAAGAGGAGCAAACATTTAAAACATGACATTCACCTCACACAGTTAATAAAGTTTCAATGTTTTAACATAACTAAAGAAAAATCACTACAAAATCAGGCATTGGCTGATTGGCTAGGCTGGTTCACCAAAAACAATACGCTTGTTCACACTGTTACAGCCCATTTGTCACAATGCAGAGAAAAGCTTTGAATGTCAGTTGCACAAGAAAGCTTTGTCAGTTGCAAGTTTGTCAGTTGCAATGTATTTTTTTTTCCATCTTTCTACTGTAATCAAGATGCAGGTCAACTGTTTATTGATTAGGCCCCGTGTGGTGTATATGCACAACCATAGAATGGTTGCTACATGTAGTATTGATTGTATTGATCGGTCACAATAGTCACTTTACTGACAATTGTACTAATGTACTGCACATTGGGACCTTGAATATGGAAACACTGTATTTGTTTGACACAGTTATGTGTGGCTGTTTTTGGCCATACCTATAAACCAAACAATGGAGAGGTTCAGGTTTAATCAGGGTGCCACATGACAGGCCCTTATCTGCATAGTGTAACCTCAGCAATCACTGTATAATAATGGAGAAGATTATTCACATGACCTGGAAAGGTGAATGCAGGCATGTGATAAAACAAGGTGTGACATTTTCAAATACACACATATACAGCAAGAAGGTTACACCAAGAAAATGGAAAACACATTGGTGTGGGGAGATGACGCTTGCTCAAAGCCACCCATTCATCCAACCATCACAGCCCTAGGGTTGAGTGAGTTCTCTCCGTCCCTCCTGCGGGTATCACCAGCCTCTCCTGAGCCCCCATATACCCACCCAGCCAGCCAACCCCCATTGTGGTGGAGACGACCGGCTGTGCTAGGGCTGAGCAGGCTAGCCGAGCACTATTGTGCAGCTGAGGAATTTGTTATGCAAGGCACCCAGGCGATTCACTCTTGTCCTCCCTCTCTCACTGTCTCTCTCCCACTCTATGCATTACCATCAGGCTAGCAACACAGAATCAAGATGGTCTTATCAGCTGTACTAATATAAGCGCTGGGGCCCAAGCACAGTGTGGCAGCCCTCATTGAACTCAAGAGTGCTTAATACTGCTCAAGTCATTTTGACTTGCCATTGCCACAGACTTTCATTTGCCTTGTTTTAATGCACACGCTTCAGTATCTTTAGAAAACCTTAGATAGCACCATTTACTGGTGTTCATGTTAAATCCTAACAAAACAAATGAATAGGGGACATTTGCACAAGATTACACCAGCAACAAGTATAGACTGCTGTTGGAATCAGAACTGCACAGGAAATTTACATAGATACAAAAATCGTTTGTCTTTTTGTAGTTTAAAGCATGAGGCCAGCCACAGAAGATGTGTTCGTCTTAATGGCGACATCCCCAAAGAAAGAAAAACACCACTAATAGTTTTCTCTTACCCTCAAGTACTGTCTAAAAATTTGCCTTAGCAAATAAGACTACCTTTAGTGGCATAGACTTCCATTGTTGTCCAAAAGCACATTAAAACAAGTCACCCTGTTGTCCAGCTGACTCATTTACGATTAAGACATAACAAATGCAATCACATTTTTTCTAAAGCAAGTAACAATACTTTTCTCACACACAATTCAAATTAATTGTTGCTTAACAGACATGCATCAGAAATGATGCACATATTATTTGTAAGGAATGGGTAGATTTGACTGGCCCAAGCAACAGGACAGCTCTGTGGCTTGTTTTAAAGTGCTTTCGGAAAACAATGGTCCACGAAGATAATAAAAAATGTACGGCAAGACGGAGACTACTTGTGAGCAGGACAAAAACATTGTAGCTTTGACTCCCAGCCGAAAGGTTATCAGTTCAAAATACCAATGTCAGTCTACCTGTAGGCATCCTTGAGCAAGATACTTCACCCCTAGTCTAGTATCTCACCATAGTAGGCCTAATGAATAAACAAAAATAACCAAGTCACTGCATTGAAGTGGATTGATGCCCCGTTACCAAGTAAGCCAAGGAAAGTAACAGGAGATCACATGTTTATGAGATCACACAACTAGTGTTAAAACCAAAACGTTCAGACCAAACTCCTGGGTTCTCAGCCACGTTTCTTGAGAATTATTTTAACTTTTGATCCAGGAAAAGCAAAAGCTGAAAGCACACATACTAAATTCTACATCCATCCCACTACATGGGATGTCCAGTAACACCACTCTGGGTCCTAGCCCTAGTAAGATGTCCTACAACTTGTGGGAGTGCTTTGTCAGCTGGGTTGCTGTGAAACTTCAAACCTGTCTAACATGTTGTTTAAGTTTTTTTTAACAATTATAAAAAAATAATAATGGATTAGTAGATAGTAAGTAAGTAAAGTAAGTAATTTTTTTTAGAACATACATGTCGCAGTAATAAATAAAGCATTCTCAACATGTTGGATCAAGAACATTTTTTTTGAGCATTTGGCCATGTCAGAGTAAGAAGATGGCTCTTAACTATGACCAGGTAAAAGTTTACAAGCTACAACGAAGCTGATCAAAGTGCAAAATAACATATTTAAAATAGGAAATAAGTAACTTTGTCATGTTGGGAGTAGAACTGGGAAATCAGAAGCAAATATTGCAATATTTCCCCCTACATAATATAATGACAATCTTACATTTTAGAGTTTCTTTGAATTCTCTATTCAGTATAAAAACCCTCTAGTGATTGCAAAGCAGGTATAGTGACATTCACAGTTTAATAGTGTCTAGTACGTTTATTTTGAATAGTCCCTTTACATCAAGTAGGCCAACTGTAATGCTTTAAAAACAAAAAAAGACAATATAGTTTACATTACAATAACTAATATCCCTGACAATATCAATATATATAGAATTTGTACATTTGTACACATATCTTGGCCTTTAATATAGTAATTGGAAATGCATTGGTAGGGATATACTTCTTGCTATTGTGAAATACAGCACGCACACAATACTTTTGTCTTAAATCTTAAATATACACTTATCAGTCTAATATCAAGGTTGTCAGTTGTCCACCCGACTCATTTAGCTTGACTCAGGTTACAATCACGAAATAACAATAAACCATTGGAAAAATGTGAATCCTATATTACCATCCTATATCCATGGTAGAGAATACAATTAGACGGAGGAAATAGATATTTTGTAAACGTCACTTCTTACTTGAACGGTAACGCAAACGTTACAACTTATCACGCAAAGTTTGACTGTACGCAAGTTAGCTATTAGCATGTTACCCCGAGCCGGGTTGAAAACAGTCAAATGAACAAACTACAGACGGGTGGCAGGTTTCCAGCTAACGTGTATAATGTGTATGTTTGCAGGCGATGATTGGGTGTTCCGGATGATATTTCTGAACTTTGAAACACTGATTCAATAATTAAAGCCCTCAAAGACTGTGACCTGCCAACAAGTCAACCACAACACGTCAGAAACTCAAGTTATGTCATTAGGGGAATATAAAACTACAACATGCGAATTAAGGCGGAATTGTTGTTACTACACGTTATAACTTTTACACGCCTAGTATTACATTAGACAACTATTAATCTCTTACCCTTTAGCGGCTCGGTGTTTGCAGCCATTTTTCCTGCAACTGCATTTTTTTCTATCTACTTGCACCGAGAACGTCAGTTCCTGTTGAAATAGGCCAGAACAATGTCTGAATGTCTGGATACCACGTTCACTGCAACATTGGAAAGCAGTGCCACCATGTGGATTAAAACACCAGTCGACACATAATGTACACGTGTTTTCTTTTTCGATTCTGAAAGTAGAATCACTTCAATATGGATATGTATTTCCGTGAAAAAACGTTGAACGAAAGTGAACAAGACAAATGAACAAATAATGAATCATGACACCTACATCATCATCATCATCATCATCAACAACAACAACAACAACAACAATCATCGCTATCATTATCATCATCATATTAATAATACAACTGAAATAAGTATAGTAGAAGTGCATAAAGAAAATATACACCATAGGCCTATACTACAATATGATAAGCAATGTGCAAATAGTTGCATACAAATTATGTACATTTGTCCACAATGTAACGGTAAAAATGTGTCTTTCTCTCTCTCTCACACACACACACACACACACACACACACACACACGCGCGCGCGCGCGCGTCTATTTGTTTGTATTGTCTATTAGGCCTATAGCCTATACACACACGCCACGTACGGCTTGTCTCACGCATCTAAACGCAAAATGCTAAATACACCTAGCACCCATCACTTTGAGTGACAGGCCACATCTCCAATCATTAGCCAACGCGATTATTTCCCAGGATTGTTCTAGCCAATAGAATAGTATTTAGGCGGGCGTTGCCATGGCAAATACAGTAATTGTCTAGACTGCGCCCACTTGGTTGTATTGGCACATGACAGCTGTCAATAAACTCGGCTTATTTCCAACAACTAACGGATTCAAAAAAACTTCACAAAGAAAGAAGACAAAAGGACGAAAGATAAACGTAAGTGTGACTTTCACGTGTCAAAGTACACAGTCGTTTGGTATGTAGGCACACTTTAAACTTGAATCATCAAATCTTACTAGAGTTGCCAGCTTTAACACATTATCATTACGACAAATGAAGAAAAAAAATCCAAATGAACCGCGGTTCGGACAGTCTATGAACAAACACGTGTGCTTTACGATCCTGTGACCGACAAGATTAAGTTAGGCCTGCTCAATCACCGAGTTCATTCATTATTTCTTATTAAAAGCTGTTCGCACTGCCGAAAAACGAATGTTCAAGTTTGGAGCTGTTAAATAATATAAATACGCTAGTCGGATATTGTATGAATCGTAGCCTATATTTCAGCAAACTCTTACACTGTTGTATAACCCTGTGTATTATAAGCTCGTTAAAGCGTTGTAAATAAATTCAAGTGAACGTATTTGCATGATTGCATCTTTCCATTTCCTGCTGTTCGACGGTAGCTTTGGTTTGCTTATTTGTTTGTTTATTTGTTGTTTAGAAATCCCTAATCAGAACTCATTTTAAATATAGATGCAGGGGTATAAGGATCTCGGTCGTTGTGTTCTGGTGCTGGTCAGTATATGGCCAGTACCGTAGGGGGGGGGGGGGGGGTCTGTTCGCGGTTTACTTTTCGTTGCATTCTTTGCAGAGTACCCAGCTTACAGCGCAGGTTCACAGCTATAAATTCCGTTGTTGCTTGCAGTGGAGGGAGCGGAGGTTTGCATTTACATTTACGTACGGAGAATTTTGACGCGTTGCGTCGCGGCGATGTCTTGCAAAAAATACATGGAAAGTATAATTTGCTCAGAGTCCAGAGACAGTTGTGGTTCGGTCCGGATCCGGACCGGAGTCCGGGGTTTGAGGACCCCTGGTCTAGGGCATGTCGTTCAGCCCTAGTTTGGGCTGCAGTGAGTTAGTGTGTTTAGTTGGGCCCCCTGGTCTCTTTGATAGGTCTAATCTCTCTGGGTCGTTTGGTCTTTCTGATGGATTCTGCAGGGGGTCAGCACCTGTCAGCTCTCCAACACTTGGTCTATGGGCCATCTTGGTTATCAGCGTTTTCCCCCCTGTTCTGGTTATAAGCATCTGAAAGAAAGAAGAACAGATAGAAAAAGAACAAAGAAAGGAAGAGAGAGAGGGACAAAGAAGAAATTAGACAGATAGTAAGGCTAACAAACAGCATGCAACATGCAGTACTTCATGCAACTTAGATTCAATCAACATCCATGCATATAACTTAACACCTGTATATGTGTATAATGTAGCCATAACTATCATATATTGCATGCATTCAACTGTATGCAGAGCTGATCTTAGACTACGCTGCCTTCTCACAAGTGTAAGCACTATTCTGCAGCATAGTGACATCATCAAGTGAGGGGGCTGGTACTAGTCAGGTTGCACTGGGCCTTGTAGGACCATCATGGAAGGGTTCAATGCAGCTTGTTTAGCAGTAGAGTCTGCTAATGCATTACCCTGGGAAACTGAATCAGAGGCATCTATGTCATTTAACATTTAACCATAGCCAATTCAGAAGTGAATAAGCTAATTTTAACGAACAAGCTAAGCTGAAGCTAATTTTTTTAATTCTAGCACTATGTTGGATGGTTGTGGTTGTCAGAGGTTGTAATGAACTCTATGTTGCCACCGTATATCAACGTCACCTATATCTATGCAATTAATAGTAGATAATAGTAGCTAATGCAATGTCTGTAACAGCAACTGCATCTCTTGTTCTACAATCCATGTTAGTCTGTCTGGAGGAGTCATCTGTGTATCAAACCAAGTCACAATCAATTCTGCACACTTTTGACATAAGGATGTTCATACATCATAAAAGTTAACCATTAGTGTTTCAGGTAGTGAGCATATCAAATGTACATTTAAATTTGCTCAGTAATGTGACTTCATAACCTGTTCTATGTGCATTAGTGAAATATTGTGATTGTGGAATTAAGTAACAGTTTAACAATTTTGGTAGTTGTGAGCTAAAAATACAAAATTAAAAAGAATTGTTTCAATCAAAGCTGCCGCAGCAGTCACAGACTGGAGACAACTTGTAAACTACTGGATATTGTCTTCAGATATGCTGCTGAGACGAAGGTCATTAGCATGACCATCATCAAAGACATGGAAATGACAAGTAGTCTAGCCATCCTAGAGTAGGGTGGTGCTCAGACCTTTAACATATGCATGTGTTGGTGATACACTAGTGTGATGTGTTGTTGTGCTGTATTGGTGTGAAAAGAGAAGGCAGAACAGCTGCACAACCAGCCAGACCAACATATATCTGTGATAGGGACTTTGATGTGTCTATGTGATTTAGATACTTTCTCTTGATATCTTATAGTTACAGAACTGTTAAACAATAGGGAAAATGAGCTTGGTTTAGACCATCCTGAGGCATGTTACTTTTACCCTACTGATGTGTTATTGCAATAGTGAAGCTGTTTGAATTAAAATACTAAAGGCATCATCTGAGATACATTAACAGTGAGTGATGATGACATTTTGACAGTCTGAATATTCTCGATATATAGATAAAGATATTGTTTATAGCAACATCGCTAGTTACTGTTATTCTGACTCATTTGAGAAGCCTGGATCAATTGTCCATCAGGTATTTGTATACTCAGACTGTCCTGCTGTTGCATAACACAGGGGAAGACATGATTAGTGACATTCGATTGAGCACTGCACTTCACGTCAGCAAACTGAGACTGTCACAAAACAACTTTTAGGAAAGAGGCATATGTGTGTGCTTTACCATTTGAAGGATTGAACCATCTGTGATTCTGAAAATATACTAAAGTAATTAGTAAACCCCAAAAATATATCTACTTCCTCTAAATGGTTGAATTAATCAACTAAGAGAACATGCTCATGTGAGAACATGTTCAGAACAGCTTTCTGTTCTGAAGAGGATAAAAAAAGATGAGGGGGGATCAGGGTTTGAAGAGGATGCAAGATGATGGGAGCTCAGGGTGGGTGGGTGGGGGGGGGGGGTGTCAGTAGGAGTTCAGCGGGGGGTTATAGCGTCAACTGTATGTGTGGGTTCTTAAACACAAGTATGTGTAAACTTACTTAGCATCAAGCCTTAAAGCTAACCATTTCAAAGATAAGGAATTCAGATTAGCTAAAGTTTGCTTCAAAGATAGATTAAAGTTTGCTGAAGTGGTGCTTCATGGCATTCAGAATTGTCATGACAACCACATTTCTATTTATTAAATATGTGAACATTTAGTTTTAAAATGTGCTAAACAAACCATTGCCATTTTTAACCAGTTAAACCTAAAAATAAACAGTAGTTATTTTAGGTGGGTAGAGAACTATCCTGCAGTATACATGTAAAAGCCATTCAACATTAAACCACCTAATTAAAAATAACATCAGTTAATACAAGACTGTTCATATCTAGACTATCTCTAGAAGTATAGAGACTGCAGCAAATTCAGTCATATTAAAACGTAACCTAACTGAGTCATATTAACATATGTTGAACTAAAAATAGACGTCAACCAGATAGTTAAGTCAATATCCAGGGAGCCTTATTTGAGTTCATTTTGACCGTTAACATCTGCCATGTTACTTTCTGGGTTACGTTACGTGTGGTTTGTCAACCAAACCTATTTGAAGAAAACACTCCTGTAGAGTTGTCCTCTGGCTCAGTGTCCCGAACTGCTTCATTCTTCGGACGTCTTCACCATCTGAAAAACCTCTGTAGGCCTACAATCTTTCAACACAGCTTAATACAATCCAGCAGTACAATTAAAACGACAACAACAATTGCGTTAAAACACATTGTGACTCTCCGGACAGCGTGAACGGTTCCTCAGTGCTGTGGAAAGAAAGAAAGTCTACAAGAGATTGTAAACAACAGGGAAAGAAAGTTAAGACAAAGGCGATGCGCAAAAACACACAATGCAACACTGGGGCAAAACACAACAATGTTAGGAAGTTAGTCGTGTTAGTGGTATTAGTTATTAGTTCACCAATTTCTTTGCTTTCTTTACACTCTTGTGAAACAAATGAGGTAGGCCTAATTCCTCAGGTGTTTCAGTGCCATACTTATCTACTGGCACTGCTTGTGTCCGGATGTTATTTTTCTAATATATTTAGTTTTACCACTCGTCCATTTTTCTGAAATAAGATAAGTTAGTAAGTTAGTCAACGTTTTGCTACGCAATAAAGACCTGAACTGCCTCATACTTCACCGATCGCCACATTGGTGTCAGAAGTGGGATCATTCTCACAACCCACCGAGGAAGATGGCGTCATCAAGAAGTAACTACAAGGTACAGCTACAAGAGATTAAAGACTTCCTCCGGCGTCTTCAGGCAGCTCTTCACTGGGAGAAGACTTACCATCGTTGGGAGAAGAGCAAGCCAGCGCTCCCCGCCGCCTTCGAGGGCGTTCGCCGACCACAGAAGCCAGCACAGCCGGCTCGCTCCGTGGCCCGGTGAGCGCTGAAGCAGACGCCGCCGGTTCCAGCGCTCCCCTCCGCCATTGAGGGTGTTCGCCAGATGCAGCCGAGAGGTTGCTGCTCACCGCCATTCCAGTGCCCGCCGCCACCATTCCACCGCCCGCCGCCGGCACGATTCCACCATCGGCCGCCACCGCCACCCCACCGCCGGCTGCTGCCACCATTCCAACACCCGCTGCCACCAGTACATCGCGGCCATCACTACTACACCAGCACCACCTGCCGAAGTGATGCTGCCGCCACCAAGGACCATCTTTAAGCTCCCATGGTACGCCGGCATCACAGCCCTAGAACCATACCTAGCTCAAGTAAGACTGGCGGCGATGTACAACCACTAGAGCACCCGAGACACTGCTGCCCATGTTTCCCTGGCGGTTGAAGGGAGCGCGCTTCAGGTGTTGATGGACTTAACACCAACTGAACAGTAAGACTACTAGACATTGGCTGCGTTAGAACGACGTTTTGGTCGACGGGTCTCCACTGACAGCATGAGTCAAGAGGGCGAGACATTTGGAACCTATGCAGCAGATGTGCGCTTCTATGCGCATAGTAGCTACTCTATGACTGGGGAACTAGCCGTCATGCTGGGGAAGCGACTGCTGCCGGTGAAGGCAGGGAACACCGCAACCACCCACGAGTTTTGGTTGGCCGACATCCAAGACCCCTGTATCATCGGGGCTGGACCGGCTGACTCGCTGGGGGGCTCAGGTTGATGTGTCGAGGAACGCCATCCACCTCGGCACGGAGGCCCTGGCCCTCCGGCGTCATCAAGAAAGGAACGTGGGACTTACCCATATCCAGCTGTCTCCACCAGTCACCACGCCGCCGCCGTCTCCACCGCCACGGTCACCACCACCGCCGCCCGAGGTGACAACGACGCCGCCTGGCACACCAACAACAACGTGACCTCCACCGAGGCTACCATTCCTCGAACACCCACATCAGACACTGTCGCCACCATCGAGGACCTGTATCAGCGAGCAGTGAAGGGCTGGACTCCCAATAGAGCAAACAGCTAAGGGATCTGCTCCAACAGTTCACACATTTTTGGTGCATGTTGTTGGATATTAATCCAGACAAAGGTATCCAAGTATGTAACCCTGATAAATATAGTCAAGTATATAACCAGATATTAATCCTGATAAATGTAATTCAAGCATATAACCACATATTAAACCTTATAAATGTATTCAAGTATATAATCATATAAAAACTTGATCTTGATCTTGATTCTTGATCTTAAAAGTACTGAAAAACAAGTTATATAAAGGAATAGGCCACTTTTAATCATTTACTCTTCCTATTACATGAAAGCAAGAGCTGTCTCATCCTAACCTTGGCCTTGTGAAGAAGGCACACTGACCAGGTGTTTTATCAAAAAAGTTCTGTCAAAAAAAGTCAGCACAGAATACGTGGGTTACAATGCCCACAGAAACTGTTTTAATTGCGTGGGATGAAAACTTTCTGACCTGATTGTGATGGAAAAAACTGTACAAAAGCCTGCACGACGTGAGCTCCTGGCGGTGGTCGTGGCGTTCCATCGTTTTTGGCCCCTATCTATGGCCAGTCCTTCCTCCTGCGGACAGATCACACTTCCCTGACCTGGCTGCTCAACTCAGCTTCTCTCGATGCCCCTGCGAGGACTGTAGTCACACCAAGAGGAGTGAGATGGAGCCACTCTTCAAGTGGCCACCACGCGACAGGTTGAGCCAGAGGAAGAGTGGCTGATGGCAGTGGACAACCAGGATTGGCAGGCAACGCAGGACAGCGACCCCACCCTGGCCAGGGTGGGACAGTGGGTTGATGCCAGAGCATGCCCCCCCTGGCAAGCTGTTTCCGCAATGTCAGTGGAGACCAAGGCCTACTTTTCCCAGTGGGCCACCCTGGCCCGGCGTGATGGGTTGCTGCACCGTGTCTGGCATGTCAGGGGAGAAGTGTGTGGCAGTTACTGGTGCCCAAGGACTGGCGCCAACGGGTGCTACAGGCAGTCCACGACTCGATGAGGGCAGGTCACTATGGGGTGGCCAAGACCCTGAACAAACTGCAGCTTTTACTGGGCCGGTTGCAGGAAATACACAACTTTTTGTGCACTGCTGTGACGCCTGCACCGCCAAGAAAGGACCAACCGGACGTTTCCATGCCCCTCTGCAACAATACCAGGTGGGGGCCCCCATGGAGCGGGTCGGTGTCGACGTCCTTGGACCATTTCCCACCACGGACAACGGGAACCGATACGTCCTTGTGGCCATGGACTATTTTACTAAATGGCCAGAGGCGTATTTGGTCCCCGACCAGAGTGCTGCTACCACAGCCGAGTGGCTGGTGTGCGAGATGCTCTGTCGGTTCGGTGTGCCTGAGGAACTACACAGCGATTAGGGGCGGAACTTTGAGGCGCAGGTGTTCGCTGAGTTGTGCCAACGCATGGGGGTGAGGAAAACCAGGACGACACCCCTCCACCCCCAGAGGGACGGACTGGTGGAGAGGTTCAATCGGACGCGCGCAACACAGCTTGCCATTGTCACCTCACGACACCAATGAGACTGGGTCATCTACCCCTAGTCCTGTGGGCGTACCGGTCGGCAGTGCAATAAAGTACTGGGTGCACCCCAGCCGCTCTCATGTTCGGGAGGGAGCTGCGGACCCCTGCGGACTTAGCCTTTGGCACACCCCCTGGCACTGATATTCCTAAGATATCCGGTGTCGAGTACCTGCGGGACATTCAACGTCTGGCTGAGGCACACCACGGTTGGCGGCGCCAGGAACAGGCGGGGGCAACGCAAAAGCAGGCGTATGACACTCGTTGCCGGGGCCACTCCTTCGCTTCCGGAGAAAAGGTGTGGGTTTACAACCAAACTCATCGGCCAGTGGGTGGGGCCCTGTGAGATGTTGGAGCAGCTTTCGGATGTCGTGTAACCGGGTGAAGCTGTGTGTCAGAGAGCGGGTGGTGGTTTTCTATCGGGACCGTTTGGCACCTTACCGCCCCTTGGCTGAAGGACCTACAGAGCAATACAGCACACCCGGCACGGTTCCTCTAACACCCACAAGCCCTTCCAACCAACGGACAGTGGGGAACAGGGACCGCAGGGTATATGCACAAAAAATATATGCACTATTGCTTATAAAAGTCATTATTCCATTATAATACCTATGATATTTCTTTTGGCATTCTATGTTAATGTATGTGCGACTAGCGTGCGAAAAATGTGCCGAAAGAAGTATGCAAGAGAACAGTACTTGCTCTGCTTACAGCAGTAACTCGAAAACCTACAATTTCTGAAGAAAGTGTACTTGCGCTGGCATTACACGCTTTTGTGTGCGTTTATACGTACGTATGTGTACCTATGTGTACATATATTTACGTATGTTTGCGTATATTCACGTAGTGTGTGTGTGTGTGTGTGTGTGTGTGTGTGTGTGTGTGTGTGTGTGTGTGTGTGTGTGTGTGTGTGTGTGTGTGTGTGTGTGTGTGTGTGTGTGTGTGTGTGTGTGTGTGTGTGTGTGTACACGTATGTGTACATATATTCACGTATGTGTAGCTATGTGTGCGTATATTCACGTATATGTATATGTTCACGTATTTGTACATATGTTAAAGTATGTGTATGTATGTTCACGTATTTGGACGTATGTCTACGTATGTGAGCGTATATTCACATGTGTGTACGTATGTTTGAAAAGTATGTACAGTATTGCTTAGATATTTCATATGAGCAATCAGCTCATCACATATGTGTACGTATATTCACGTATGTGTATGTATGTTCATGTATTTGTACGTGTATTCACGTATGTGTAGCTATGTGTACGTATATTCACATATGTTTGTGAACATATGTGTACTTATGTATATGTATGTGTATTTATGTGTACTTATGTATCTGTATGTATACGTATGTATGTATGTGTACTTATGTATAAGTAAGTGTACATGTATATGTATGTATTGTGTGTATGAACCAGCTCTATGGTACAAACAGTTCATTTCCAGCCTGTATGTAAGTTCAGCTTGTTCAGTCTGTTGTCTGGTGTCCCTGGGAAAGTGAATTACAATGTATGTGTATTGGAAAATGTAATTTAATTAAATTTTTATCTTGAAAAGTATGTACAGTATTGATTAGATATTTCATATCAGCAATCAGCTGATCATGCTGAACATTTTGATGTATAATATGTGCATGTAGTGTAAATATTGTGGGAGTAGATGACGTTTATACATTTTCTAGGTTTAATTGTTTTGATTGTGTTGTTTTGATATTTTTTTTGTCATTCTATGTTAATGTATGTGCACTCGCACATACATTAACACAGCACAGATAGCGTGCGAAAAAGTGGCAGAAACGGAATAATAAGATGTATGCAAGAGAACAGCACTTGTAGTAGTAATTAACCTCCAACAGTACAAGTCGTCTACCCATAGGAAACTCGACATTGACGCGCAAAGTTATAAACTTCCGCGGATACTAAGTCATGCACATATTTTAAAAGAGTGTTTAGTATGCCAGTGACAAATCTTACTAATGATTATCATGGCACAAGTCATCCATTCATAGGAAATCTCAGTCTATTACCGGCTGATTACTATCTTAAATGACTTCCCGTAGTACGAATCATCAATTTGTAGGGATACGATATTTTAGCAAAAAATATCAGAGCGAGCCTCCGCCTAAATTTAAACAAATATCAATATTAATAATATCAATAATATAAATTCGGATTCTGTTGCAGAAACAACAAGGTAAAGTGGAGTGACCATCGTGGAGAGTTAATGATTGGCCATGGTAGGAGAGGCCAAGTTAATTGTCAAGGCACATACCACATACTGAGAGTCTGAGTTGATTAGCAGTACATAGGAGGATCAGGAAGAGGGGAAGTTGGGGATGGCAAGTTATTTCCATACTAAAGGAGTGAAGTGGTCTATCCTGGGGAAGAAGGGGAGAGGGCCATATAGCATGGCTGTAGTGTTAGGTCTCGTGG
>OOFB01029955.1:6188-31005 GCA_900323305.1 Trachyrincus murrayi
GGGGTTTGGGGGGGGGGGGGGGGGGGGGGGGGGGGGAGAAGGACACAATGCCGTGCTGAGAGGATGGGCCACGTTTGGGAGGAGGAGGGGAAAAGGACGGGGGTTGAGGGGGCGCAGGCAACAGCTGCTGGCTGATAGTGGGCTGGAAGGTCTTCTCACAACTCCACTGTGTTTAACTGCTCTGCTCGCATCCCCTGCATGAATATTGCATTAGAGCACTATAGGGCCCCTTGTGTTAGCCCCACTCAGAGCAGAGCAGCAGCCATTTGTGCTGAAGCTACAAGGCAGGCCAACATACCCCAACCCCTCCTGCTGAGAGACCTTCCGCATTCAGGCAGACATGCCAGAAATCCAGACCAGCTTTCACAGCCCGTAGTCCCCCAGGCGCAGCCAAACAGATCCCCTCTACATGCAATCCCGTCAATAAGTGCTCCCACAACAAACCATGAAATGACAATTTCTGACCTGCATTATTTATCTGTGTTTCATTTAGCGGCTGCCAAATAGTGTTTTTACAGACAGTTTTTTATTTATTTTTCATTACACACTTCTAAAGAGGTGACATTTTCGGCATACTAATTTACTTTTGCATAATTCAAAGGCTGTATTTTATTGTTTTGATGAGCTCGCTCCTCCTTTACAGGGGTGAGTGTGAGCCAGGCCTTCAACATTGAGTAGTTTCCCGTGCTAAGACACAGCCGTCAACTGAATCTCTTGGCCATTGCTTTGAAGACTTAAACACATGCACCTTGAGGTCCTGACCAGGCAGGGTGCTGACCTTGACTCCAGCAGATGATGAGCAAGAGGGTCTTGCATCATGACAGCCTTTTGTCTTCCTTGTCCCCTCCCCCTCCATCACCCAGCACCATGGCCATCTCCTCTCCATGGCGACAGTATTAAACACACCACCACCACCACCGCTACCAATTATGCTCTCCACATTAACTCACACTTTGTATTCAGCATCATCTCCCAGGAATGACATGTTTAAGGAGTTATTAGCCGGAGAAAGCCACTCTTGATTCCTCCTACTAACCACTATTCTCCCCATTTACTGAAGGAAGCTAGTTATTTCTGTTGTGTCCTCGCTGCCTACCTAATGAGTTAATTCTGTCCTATTTCCCCTGGTGTTCTCCCTGCGTACGCTACTGTAGGTGCTATCTGCAATGGTAATGAAGCAAGGCTCAAAGTGATGGTTTGTGGATGGGGGTGAAGGCTTGCATGCTACCATACTGATAAAGTAATAATGCTAGCCCACCACACATCAATTTACAGGCTATTACTTTTGAATTACCACAGGAACATCACAACTGTTTTTCTGCTTCCATGAGATGGACATTAATAGAGAAACCCCAGACACTCACACTCAAAGACACTGAAACTGGAAGCGCAAATGCAGTTACTTGTATGCCTATATTTAGGGTAGATATAAGCATTTCATGTCTGTATTCAATATCGTTCAGAATCTAAGCCCGAAGAATTTGTTATGATGTTGCTAAATTTACAAAAAGAGGCTACAAAATCGAAATGCTAATCTGATTTTCCCACAAGCCAAATTCTATACTAGAACTTGAATATGTAAATATAGCTGTATGTGGAAATGTGTGCTAT
Organism: Trachyrincus murrayi; assembly: GCA_900323305.1. Lineage (NCBI taxonomy): Eukaryota > Metazoa > Chordata > Actinopteri > Gadiformes > Macrouridae > Trachyrincus > Trachyrincus murrayi. The sequence continues at coordinate 7,800 of OOFB01029955.1, forward strand.
CAAAGATATACACAGTACGAAAACAAAGAGAAACAATGCACACTTCGACTGCTACCCATACTATTCATGAATACTAATAAATACTTGGGTGCATTAGCGTGTAACCACTTTCTAGACATTTGATCTCTATCAGTTTCTTTGCAGACTTCTAACAGATCATCACATCTATACCATTTTTCATCTCAAACAAACAATTTGAAGTCAGTGCTGTTTTTCAGTGGGGAGATATCTTCAAGAATAAGTGCTTTAAACGTATTTACATGTTTGGCCACAATGAGTGGTAATTGGTTAAAATATATAGTAGAGTAGAAAATTGTAGAGTACATTTTTTTTTGGCAAACTTGGTAATCCACTTGGCATATATACCCAGAAATTCTTAACAAGTTCTGTATAAAACAGTTTAACGATGTAGAAATTATAGCCTTTTTAATTATACCACCATCATCATGAATCTGAGATTTGCCCATGACATCTGTTTTTGCTATTTTAATGTCATCTAGCCAGTTACTATTTAACAAGACTTCACAAAGAGCCTGAAGAATAAACCGATAGAAATACAATAAGCTTCCAACCCTGAGCTGTGATAGCTGAGTACGAAACCTTGAGTGAACCGCAGAGCGCTGGGCTAAGACAAAGCATGCCACTGTAATCTCTCCATTCCAAGCCTCGCCATTAGTAAATAGTTACTCATGTTAGGGTGAACGTTGTTGACATTAGTCCATTCCACAAGCACTTTATACCAAGGCAGCGTCGTGTTTTTTTTTATCTCTAACACTGTCTATGTGATATGTGTACTATGGCCTTGACCGGGTCTATACCCAGTGGGCTATTCGCAAAATTCTTTCCTTGCTCAGTCATGTATTCTGAGGAAATGTTACTCTGATTGGAGAGGTTTATGTTGGGATTCTCTTTTCTGTCTTCTGTTTTCTAGCGTGAAAAGAATCCAAAAGCATTAGTCTTTTCTATTTATACCTAAACAATTTACTGCATTTGGTTTCATTGATCAAACAATGTGGTAGGATCCCGATACCTAATACTGTGCAGCCTTCCCTATGTACAGTTTATATATAGCCCCTATATGCCTGTGAGAGGGGTAGAGTTGTGTCAGGGTTTGCTGTGCAGTAGAACATATTTTCACCCCTGAGCTCACGGCCTTAACCCAGGATCAGAAGCTAAAGCAGGTTAATCACATGGCCAACTTTGACTCACCCTAGCACTCCTGGCCGTGTTATGCCAGCAAACTGTTATGTACCTATACATCCCTCAGCAGAAGGGTTAGTAACTCACTGCACAGACGCTCGTATAAACCTCTTTTAAAGCTAAATGAATGGTGTGCTAATAATGTTATGGTTATGGTCGGTGGGAAGCTGTCTTTAGCTGTCTGTTCCTCCAACGCTTTGGAAAGGCCACCACTTCCTTTGTCCTTGATTTTAATATTTTTCTGCAGTTGAACATGTAGTCCATGCTATTTTCAACACAAGTAAGTCCCTAATTTGTCGACGGCCCATAAAAAAATAGACACAACGACATATGTGACGTCTCTCTCTCTACTGCAGATGACGGACAAGAGAGCCGCCGGACAGCAGAGCAAAAGAATCAAAGATAAATTAGAGACTTGGAACAGAAAAAGAACATAAAGGATATGATAGATCACGGAAATGGACGAATGATTTGGAAAGGGAAAATAAACTTTTTTGTTTCCATTTTTTGCCCTGAGAGAGAGAGAGGAGTGAGTTAGCCATGTCTGCTAACGGCTAGTATTGAGACGAATTCATAAACCAGTCAGGCTATTAGACAGTCGAAACATTTATGCTGTGATTTATGTTTGCTATGTAGCAGTCGTGACAAACAGACCTGGAGGACTGCGGGAGAATCTTGGTGAGTTAGCACCTGTTGACTAGCCCGGTTTACCATGAACATGAATGCAAACTGACTTGTGAATGTAAGTTCTAAACGTGATTATAGATGATTTATATAGTGGAATCAGATGGGTTGCTCTGTACAGCCTGCTCATGATGTTGACTTGGTCGCTAGTGGTAGGAACAGACCATTCTGTTGAACCTTCAGTGCACTCAAAAACACATTTATTGGGTACCCATTTTATTTAGTTCATTATTTTCCTTGTGGACTTTTCTGGGTTGAGTGTTGTTACTGTTTTGTATGTACCTTTTATATGCCTTGTTGATTGTACATTCCAACTAAAAGAAACATTAGATAAATTGAGTTAAAAATTTGTTCAAACTTTCCCCAGTGTGTGTGTGTGTGTGTGTGTGTGTGTGTGTGTGTGTGTGTGTGTGTGTGTGTGTGTGTGTGTGTGTGTGTGTGTGTGTGTGTGTGTGTGTGTGTGTGTGTGTATTTTTTTTTTTTTTTGTTGTTTTTTTTTTTTTTGTTTGTTTCTTTTTTTTTTGTTTTTTTTGTGTTTGTGTGTTTGTTTTTTTTTTTTTTTGTGTGTGTGTTTGTGTGTGTGTATGTGTGTGTGTGTGTGTGTGTGTGTGTGTGTGTGTGTGTGTGTGTGTGTGTGTGTGTGTGTGTGTGTGTATTTTATTCCTTATTAGAGAGTTTTCTTTTAGCATTATAAACCTTGTCTCCTTATTTACCTAGAGTTTGCGTGCATATTGCTCTTGATGTTGCATATCTCCTTACAGTGGGTTACAAACATGTATAGACTTCACTCCGAATGGACCTCTCAAGTGCTGGACATAATGAATATTATGTATAATAATATTATAACATTGGTAATTCAGTGAGACAATACATTTCAAGCATGGCTGTTTTTAATCTATCTCTTGTATCTCTTACGACATCAATGATGAACTGATGTTTTGTCCTTCACTAATATTTGCTGTATACAAATTGTTGATTTTGTTTTACCTCCCACACAGTGGGCAGGAATAGTTGAGGTTTCATATAATAAAAGAAAACACATATATATATATATAATTTTAGAAAAAAGCTAAATGAAAGTAGGCCACTGCTTTTGTAAATATGCATATGCATAGCCCTGGTAAATGGCACGCAAATGTAAAATGTGTAAGAGGTGTTTTGTTTCTTCAAATTGTGATAAAGCGGGTGCCAAATAGCAGCGTACCAGTTTAACACTCTGTGTGCAGGTATTCATTTATGGAATACGGTGTTTTTTCATTCTATTGCTGCCTTGTACTTTGTATCCATCTGTACTGTGCTGTATCTTCTGTCTACTGCGTTGTCTCTGCTGCAACGTGAAAACTCCCCCCAGGGATCAATAAAAGCTCATTCTATCTTATTACTAGAGAGCAGACGATGGGGCTGCAGTAAAATAGGTTCAGTTTGAAGTCACTCTTCATATTATTCACTCTAATAATAGTTACATTTTTCAACGGAAGAACGCGTGTTGAGTGCGTTAATTGCACTCCTACGGACTCTTTTTTAATGTTGGTATTTAAATATCGATAGAGAGATATTTCTAGCCTTTTCTTTCAAATTTGTCTTGGTATTTGGTTCACCCAGGAAGCTCTGTAGAGGGATTATATTAATCCTGTGTCTAATATTTCAGTTAACGAGTACATTATTTTCAAGCTTGTACTGCATTTCCTCTGAACATTATAACTGGCTCTTATCCTTCTAGTGAATTCAGTCAGTTTAAATAATTTCTTATTTTGCGGGTACTTTATTTTTTAAAACCTACACATTTGATTTTAGACAATGAAGGAGTAATGGAACACAGTGCTGTAATTAGCAAACGACACGCACTATGGAACGGATGATTGTACAAGTCAAGTGAATTTTATTTAATCCCAGTTACAGTCTCAAAGGGCTTTACAGGCCATATATTTATGACACCCCCTAACCCTAGCCCCCCCCCCCCCCCCCAAAGGGGAAGAAACCTTTAGAAGGAACGCAGAGTGGGGGATCCCTCCTTCCAGGGATGGTTAGGAGTGCAATGGGTGCCATAATAGACATACATAGTAGTATTACAAGCAAACATTTTGAGTACAATTTTAAGAATGGTAAATTAGTATTATCCATGGTGATGAAGTGCTGGCTGGTGAGCACGCTGGTGGCCGTCAGGTGGTGTGGCCAGGCATCCAGTCATGATCACAGCAACACACTAAAACAGAGACAGCATTATGGTTGGGGCAGGGTGGACAAGGAACATGTAGGAAACCTCTAGTCTAGTACCTATCGGCAGCAGGGGTTGGCTAGGTCTGGCTAACAGGTCGATTTAGCTGTATAGAGAGCTGAGGGACACTCTGAAGAGCCAAATGAGAGAATACAGAGGTAGGTTTTAAGTTTCGATTTGAATTTTTAAGCAGAGTCAACTTCCCTCCACAGATAGGGCGCTCGATAAGAGAACCCTCTGTTTCCTGCTGATTTCTTTTTAACTTTTGGAATTGATAGAAGGCCAGCTCGGAGGGGCCGAGAAGGACAATAGGGAATAATAAGGTCCTTCAGGTAGGATGGTGCTAATCCGTGCAGGATTTTATAGGTAAGTAGTCGCACCTTAAAATCTGACCTGGCATTAATTGGAAGCCAGTGGAGGGAAGAGAGAATAGGAGTAATGTGGTCAAATTTTCTAGTTCTAGTTAAGAGTCGAGCAGCAGCGTTCTGCACAAGCTGGAGGCTTTCGCAGTGGAGTTCGATAAACCAGAGAACAGTGCATTACAGTAATCTAGTCTAGACGATATAAAGGCGTGGATGAGCATCTCTACATTCGCTGCAGATAACATTGGTCTGATCTTAGCAATGTTTCTAAGATGAAAGAATGCAATTCTGGTAATACTTTTTACATGTTGATCAAAAGAATGCATATGGTCGAACAAGACGAAGATTTTTGACACAGGAGCTTTGGGCGATAGCAGAGCCCTCAAAGCACACTGTGACGTCTTCAAATTGTGTTCATTGTTGGATTTGAGTGTCGTCAGCATAACAGTGAAAGCTAATTCCGTAGCTGTGAATAGTATCGCCAAGAGGAAGCATGTAGGTTAGTGTTTCGATTTTGAATCTTCACAAAGAACAAATTGCATTCTATTTGTGAGATAAGATCTAAACCAGAGAAGAGCCGAGCCTTTGATGCCAACATAGTGTTCGAGACGATCAAGAAGAATGCTATGGTAAATTGTGTGGAAGGTCAACAATAAGAGGAGCAGCAGAGTTGATGGCTGCAGATAAGGCACTGTTGAAGTCATCGGTGAGACTCGTTGCAGGGGCAAGATACCACCACCTGGAAAGTGAGCAGAAAGTGGTCAGCTGAGGTGTAAGGTGAGACAACCAAGTCTGAAATTTCAACACCACAGATCAAGACAGGATCCAGCGTGTTTCCACCATTGTGAGTAGGGTGCTAGACAAGCTGTTTGAAGCCAAACACGTCTGTGATGGACAGAAAACCCTTTGCGAGAGAATCAGACAGATTATTCACATGAATGTTGAAATCCCCAATAAGCAAAACATTGTCAGAATATGTAACAAGATAAGCCGTAAATTCAGAGAATTCATCCACGAAAAGTGAATATGGACCCAGTGTGCTGTAAACTATAGCGAAGAAGAATGAATCTGCAGTGCTTTTTGTTTGTTTAATAGGAACTGAGGAGCAGAAGGCAAGCACCTCAAAAGATGAATATTGATAGTGATTTTTCGGTCTTAGGACGTGTTTTGAATTAGAACCATTCCACCACCTTTTTTTTAATAATTGTGAGCTAACGTAGTTGGGTGGGGTAGCTTTGTTTAATGGTAGATAAACATCTGGTTTTAACCACGTTTCACATAGGCCCAGGATATCTATCGTCTTTTCAACAATTAGATCCTGGACCAAGAGCGCCTTAGTTGAAAGCAATCTAATATTCATGAATCCAATTTTGAGCTCTTCCGATGTATTAAAGTTAGAGGCAGCTCAGCTCTAGGGAAGAGGAAGTTGGAGGAATAACAATGAGATTCTTTGCAGATTTGTGGTAGCCTTCGCCTGTGGTCTTTACACTCTTCAAGACAGTATGGGGCAGCGCCACAATACCTGTAGGTGTACTATAAACCTCCAGTTGGCAAGTCGCTGCTGTGACCAATATTAAAACATGGAGGTGCCTCAGTGTCGTGCATTATGTGCTACATCACCCAGGCTAACTAGCTTAGTTAACCCGCCCAGTGTTCTAGACTCTGCAACGCTGGCTAGCATGTCGCTAGCAGGTTCGCTAATCGCCCGCATCCCAGCGCGGTGTAAGTGAATGGGTCACGCCTGTGTGTACACAATGAGATTCATTAGTAAGCCGTGTTGTAAAGGTCAAGGCCAGTCCGGGGTTTCCATGCTAGAAAAAGCAGAACCATTCTTTTTTTTAAAAATCCATCCATCTGACCTGTGGCACAGGTCCATGAGGTGGGCTTAAAGAGCTGGGCAGCTGTCAACCGGCCACAGCCTTGTAAAGGCAAAAAAAAAAGCCATAATGGATGATTAAACAGGGGCGGCAATTCACACATTGTGAATGTTACCTACTGTTCTTCTCCTCAAGCTCTTTAATGGAAGCAAATTGCTCGCAGTTGAACAATGAGCAATATATTTGTGTGTGTGTGTGTGTGTGTGTGTGTGTGTGTTGCCCGTGTTGCCCCACAAAGCTTCTGGCGTATGATTGGTCCTCCCCCTGGGAGACAAGTAGGCTACTGGAGCCTAGGCAAACATCAGTGCACACATCACAGTGGAGAGCACTAAGCAGAGGCAGTCCATGGAGAGAGGCTTGTCTTGTACGAGCCTCAGAGTCCTACTACACAGCACCGGAGCTGCTTCCAGGGCCACTTCACACCCAACCCTCATTTCATTTGGTTTCATTTGAAAACAACATCAAGTTTAATCCCCCAGTGTGTTTACACGTGCGACTCGCAAGCGAATATGAATCGGTGGATTGGCGTTGTCGAGGCTGAAAAGGAGAAGTAGAATGTGTGGATATTTGTGGACATAATTCTGTGTTTACTTTAGTAGCGGCTGGCCTTTGCAGTAGTTTCAGATGAGTGCAAATGATATTGCAACTGTGAAATGGTGTTTTGAGTTAGTGTTTTTTTTTCTCTTCTTCTTTGTCTGCTGCAAGGAGAAATATATCGAACCACATCTCTCACACTCCAATTGACTCTGCTGAAACCACAACAGTCTGGTCTTTATAAAGGCCTTCGAGTGAAGGCAGAGGCTAGTGGAACCTCTCTCTCTTCTCACAGTTCTTTCTATTGCTAGTCTTTATGTCTTCATCTTAGCCTTATTTTTAAACGAGAGCACAAGCAACACACACGCAACACACACACACACACACACACCCCCTGCCCACAAACACACTACACACATACACCCACAACTACACGGCCACACTACACACATACAAACACACAGTGCTGCAGCTCCAGCTGAGCCCCCCTGCTTCCAGTGGTGTTAGGACTGTATCCCTGTCCCTGAGGCGTGGAAACAGCCTGATTACTGATGGCTGATGGGAGAAGCTGTAGTCCAGTGGACTCACACACACACACATACACACACACACACACACACACACACAGGGAGAACACACCATCCCAAAGCCCAAGTAACTGCTGGGTAAACTCAACCCCGACCTTGTCTCTTCTTTAAGCAAACCGTGTATTTTTGTCTGGCTGGCTGCTTGATTGTTGTTGTTTTTTAAGGTTGATGTTGCACTAGCTAAGTAGAAATCAGAATCCGTCTGTCGAATGGATTTGTTTGCACAAGCAAGAAACAAAGGAATCAGCATTAGCATTTTACCCTCTTGTGCACACAAAACTAGGAGGAAATGAGGACATAGGAATAGATATAACTGGGGTGAAATACGTCATGGACTACAGAAAAGGAATTATTGTATCTGTAATATATTTTATTATCTTCAGGTTGAAATGTTGCACTATATTAAAGGTCTCTTAAGAGATGGTAAGAGAAGTCCTTCCTGGTGGCATTGTTACAGGAGAATATACAGCCTTTTGATAGCACATCATTCATTCCTGGAGGAAGAAATCACCAAGGACTCAGTTACCGCACTTTACTGCACTGTGATAAGTCTTTACTGCAGCAGAGGTGCACAGAAAGACACCCCCACAGCAATATATTAATTTGTTTTTGTTTTTAATTACTTTGATATGGTGTAACGTTACCCCAAGCAGGTATTCCTTTTGGCACCACTTATGTTTTACTTTACATTTTCACATTTTATGAGTATTGTAAAACCGACCAGGTAGTTTAGGTTAAACTGTGCATGGCTGTTGCGAAATGGCATGTCATGATATAATGTGCACCAGCTTATAGCTTATTCTCAACTCAAGACACCTTTCTAGCCACTGTTTGCCTCAGATATACAGTACATGTATGTCATTGTTTGGGTGAAACACTGATAATCATAATTAAAAAAAAATGCTATTTCAATGCATTCAAACAATACAATATAGAATATACACTGATTTATTTGCATGCATGGTTACGTTACGTGCACGAAAATAAACTAAAGTGGGTTGTTTTTGACCTACAGCACAGCATTCCCATGTGTACTTCTTGGAAATCTGCTCCTTGGAATTATGCCTTTTTGGTATTGGTATTATTGCACTGCATGCAAACGGTGAAACGACTGCAGTGCTTTCTTGTTCATATACCTTCACAGGGTTGGAGCTGCCCAGTCCAAGAAACCTGACACTCTGATATCCAGGATCTCGGCTTCCCCCCACATTTCCTCCTCCTCTTTTCCATCTCCTCTTGCTAATTATCCACCGCACTGCCTCGCTCCTCCAGCAGCTCGTTAAACTCTCCAGGAGGCTGCTGTTGACCCACTTTACTGGTGGAACCTCTCTCTCTGTCTCTCTCTCTCTCTCTCTCTCTCTCTCTCTCTGGGACTCTCTCTCTCCCTCTCTCTCTGGGACTCTTAACCTGTCCTTTGTATCTGCTGCAATTCCCCACACAGAGAAAGAGAAAGAGACACATGGCACAATGTTAACACGGAACACGTGCAAAGCCCGTACCTCGCTATGCCTTCCGGACTGCCCGCTGAGCATTGATTTGAATTCAAATGTAACTGCGATTTGTGTGTTCGAGTCCCCGGTGGGTCGACACCATTCCACGTTTTTCTCAAGCCTTTGAACTTGTGGTGTAGGTTGAAAAAATTGCTTTTTGGTGCCCCGGTGAGACACGTGTTATTTAGGAGGCATTGGTGGTTTGCATTTTGGAGCTGAACGGATGTCTGTAATTGCGTAGTAGTTTCCAGAACTAAGCTTGGCGTCTTCCAGCGTGGAACTCAGACACAACACGGAGCGCCCTGCCTGAGCCAGTACCTTATCACATTAATGCTGCACACAAGCTTTCAGTGCACTAACCGCCTTCATATTCAATGCATGAAGACTTGTATAATGCATTCATGAATTCATCTTGAACACATATTTTAATTAATTTAGTCTCGACAAATCGACACACTATATTATAAAGGGTTCGTCTTTATGTTAGCTGTCGTTTACTTGCTGTCTTCCTGAGTCAAGTCATAAAATACATGACCGTAGTGTGAATAGTTGTGTGAATAGTCTTTATCCTTGTGTTGTGTGTTTCTATACACCAGTGATTTTAGATTCAGCTCATGAGATGGGAGTACATGCTACGTCTATAGTGTGTCTCAAAGCTTTATGGTCTGAGTGTGTCTTTGCTAGCTTGGTCGCCCCCACTGAGATCCATTAGTTTTGCATACTGCTTGACTAGTTTCACATGCTGATGGCCCCGTAGACGACCGAGTGTCCCACTATAGCTAATTAAAAGCACATATCTATATATATATATAGATGTGTGTGTAGGTAGGTAAACGTAGCTAAAGGGTGTTTTCATGTGTATTTATATCCAAATACGTTGAGCGTAAACATAAATTGCACTGAACTATGCACTCAACATGGTAGCAAACTAGTGGTGTTGTCAGCCAACCACCACCGTGCATCAGCGCATTACCACCGCCGGTATGATTGAGGACACAATGTACCCAAATTGACTTCCCTAAAGTACATACTTTTATTAAGTATTTTTCTCTTGTTACTGAAACTACTGGACTCGAAGAAAATCCTGCAAGACTATGATGATGTTTTTGATGCGTGTTGCCAGAATTCCCACGACTAGCCACTAAGTGCTGAAGTAGCGATACGAAAAAATGGAACACATGAGACACGGTTAACATGCATATTTTATACGCCAATTGGGCTTCCAGTTAAATGTAAACACTGTGCTACACGATAACAGGCTCAGTTATGGCAAACAGAGCTGCTGCCTTATGAAATAACCTAATTTGATGCAGAGCGGTTCCTAGCCCGGGAGATTATTCAGCACTCTGACTGTAGGGATATTCCAGGTCGCAATTTATAGCTTTAAACCCAACACTTGTATCTTTCAAATTTACATCTCTATGAAATGTGAGTGTTTTTTGTTTGTTTGTTTGGAGGGGTTTTTAAGTAAGAAACGCAACCCACACAAAGGTACAAACCTTTTTTAAATCTAGATTGTATCTAGATTTGAGAGCACATCTCTCTTTGCATGAACAAAATTTGCGTTTTGGAGAGCGATTCAAAACACTCGCGTTAACAGGGCCACTGTAAAAATGCTGTGTCTCTTGTTTTTGTCTCTACAAAAACAACCAACCGCAACTACATCGATATCTACACGTTGTAAACAAAAGATGGCAGCGCATCCTATTAGCATTTCATAGCGGCCGTGCCATAGATACTAATGCCCTCCCCCAGCCAGATTTGACACAGACCAGATTGGAAACTCTAGCACCAATTATAACCCTGCTTGTATACCCACCGCTGCCAATTGTGCCTGAAGAGCTGTCTCAGATCCACTTTCTCTTTGAAGGTTACACTGTGTCCAACACAGGTAGCTCATTTATCTGTGGTACCCAGCCTGCCAGTCACACAGTTCTCCATCCACAAAAAAAAGCAGCGGAAGCATGAAGCCATTCAGTACATTTTAATCAGTAGTCATAACACCATGCCTCCCCTCCGTAAAAAGCACCTTTCCCTCCCTACAATGGGCTCCGCTTCATTTCCAAGGTGCAGAATAGATAGAGGAATGGAGCAACATGGATTACCAGTCATTTCTTAAAGTGATGATCTTCTTGGTGGTCTGTTGTTTGGAGGGGCATATGGAACTGCTTAATGCATGGGCAAAACCTACTAACAATGTGTCCTTCTATTCCTAGGGACTGTTTTAAAACAATGAAAAGCCATCATATCCTGTCACTCCCCAGTAATAAAATACAGACATAAACATGTAAGCCTTGTTGGCCTTAGCTTCTGACATGCAAGTTCATGATTAAAGGAATTTAACAGCCCTCTAACTTCTAAGAGGCCCATCAGTCAGAAGCCGTCACATGCTCACAGTGGTTGCTGCTAATTAGCATGTGACTCAGACTGCCGCTAAGCTAACAAACAATGCATGTAATTTGAATATTTTGCGTAGTTATCAACCCTGCCCAAGATTCTAATCGTGCTGAAGTTATTTACTTTTCCCCTATGTTTCCTCCTCTCACCCCTATCCCTATATGTCTGTTTGATTTATTCATCTGCTGGAGGAATAGAGAATATTTTAGCAGCGGTGTTGTTGAAATGTAGTGTATCTGTGCTTTTCTTTCTCCTTCCAATTCAAAATTGTGTGAGCGGGTCTGTTATTGTGTGGTTCCAACGTGTAGACCAGTGTGTTCCTGCATGCAGGAGGGTAGCATGGCTCAATTTCCATTTTTATGAACAATCCAGTTACCTCTGTCAGGGAGACTGATGGAGAGAGGCCTGCACGATCAAAGTCATTGTGCCTCCGCCATATATATGGATGTGCATCAATCTATATATATGGATGTGTATCTATATATGGATGTGTATCAATCTATATATATATATATGGATGTGTCTCTATATATGGATGTGTATCTATCTCTATATATGGATGTGTATCTATATAGAGATAGATACACATCCATATAGATGCACATCCATATATATAGATAGATATACATAGAGGTCGATACACATCCATATATCTAGATGCACATCCATATATAGATAGATAGATACACTATATATGGTATATATATATATATATATATATATGTGTGTGTAATAAAATTATATATATATATATACTTTTTCACATCTCTCTCTTCCTTCCTCTCGTTCCCACACCGGTTCCTCCCTCGCCGTTTCTCACCTATCAGTCGGACGGATGGAGATTGACAGGTCCATCAGCACTTGTCTTTCTTCTGTCTGTGAACAGTTGTGCTCATTGCCTTCAGAGGCCCAAACAATAACCTTCAGCCAGCGTAACCTTGGGCTAAATGAGCTGCTTTAAACTCGGCACACATGAGAAGCAACCGAGGGGGCCAAAGAGTCGGATAATTATGTTCCACGAGAGCCGGCTGCCCTTTTTAAGGACCACATTTTAATTATGTGTTGTACAAACTGCTACATAAACATAGAAACCGGTGGGTCCCCGTGGGACGAGATTTTCCACCCTGGCAAAGATACATTCTGTGTTGGTACTACATCAAACGTATACAAACACGTATGAACATAGTATATGTATGCTCATACATGTATGTATGCTCAATATGAACGTGCATATTGAGACACCTGGCACCGATATAGAATGTATCTTCAACATCGAAAGTGTCCTCAACGTAAAACATCTTCAACATGAAACATATCTTCAACATTGAACATAGCTTTAATATAGAACATAACTTAACATTGAATGTATAGAAACATACCTTAACATTGAACGTATAGAAACATATCTTCAACATTGAACATAGCTTTAATATAGAACATAACTTAACATTGAACATAGCTTTAATATAGAACATATCTTCAACATTGAACGTATAGAACATACCTTCGACATTAAACGCAACTTCAACATTGGACGTAACTTTGATACAGAACGTATCTGCCACAGTAAACATAACTTCAACATTGAACGCATATTTAATATAGAACGTATATTCGACATGAAATGTATCTTAATCATCAAACGTATCTTCAATGTAGACCGTTTCTTCACCAGAGCTAAAAAAGAAAAATACAATAAACAAAATGCAATAAAATACCCAACCCACTGAACAACCTTTCAGATGGTTTAACAGTCTGTAAGAGGATGCCAGGGGGAAATGTTTCACCGCCTTTTTCTGTTGATGGCTGTGTTGAAGCACAAGTTTCTTGGGGCTTGTTTTGACACACAGAGCAAGGGAGGATGATACAGCGTACCATCGTCCAGAATAAAGAGACATATTGCTCATTTCATTCACAATCTTAAAAGAAATTAGGTCAGCACATTGTTTTCAGGGAAATGGCTTGCACTACCAACAGTATATATATATGCATGCTACAATCTAACTAGTATCTATTATTATCATGAGCAAAGTACAAATTATACTGGAATAGCTTTAGCTGTAAAAAAAAAAAATAATAATAATATGAATCTGAATAATATTATGTGAGTAATAATGTATGATATGGTACATATATCAGAGCACTTGACTATTGGAAAAAAACTTCTTCTGTAGTATTTTCATGTATACAAGTTAATACAATAATCCAAATGACTAATGTATGGATTTCAAGAGAACAGAAAACGTTTAAAGGGAAAGTGTGGATGTGTGACAGCCGGTGGTAATAGAGCACATGCTATACTTAACATGCTATATTTAGCTGCGACATGCCATGAAACATGTTCATTTTATCTGGCAGAGCAGCAGGGGAAATAATGAGATTCCGACTATTGTCACCAGGGGTCAAAGGGTGAAAGGTCACCTGATGGAACATATATTGTCTAAATGGTTATTTTACAGAGGTTGAACATAAGCCCCCCAACCACTCACTCAGTAAATCCCATCCCACAGCTTACACCGATCCTGCTTTACCTGAATAAATACATGAAGAGAAATGGTGGCAGATCATTGATGAGTTCCAGGTCTCTGTTTGCAATGGTTTCCTACTTTTGAACCTCCAAAATGATGTCTTACAAAACGAATCCAAAGTTGACGTGCTAATTTTCATAAAGCTACTATAGTGAAAATATTAACACTATTGTTGAAGTTGAACTCCAATTTACACCCTCTCGCATGTTAAACTTCCTGCCAGACACATGTGCACATGTGGAGTCTGTTGGTCGTCTGTCCCTTTGCTTTTTTTTGGTGTCTCCAAACATCACAGGCAAATTCCAACCAAAACAGGGTTGGGAATATGTATACTTAATTCATACCGCTAAACTTGCCTACGGAAATGTCTTTGTCTGTACTATGTGTCTTACACGGCTTCTGTTGCACACACGGAGACGCACATACACACACACACACACATACACACGTATGTTCCTCAATGCCAGCAGTGCATGAGACTGCCTTTGTGGGCTGCCTCCCCAGAGAGGACTCTTATACTGGTGCTGTCAAACAAGCACTACTGTACATCACCTTGCATGAACAAAGCAACACTCAGCTTCCACATTGCCTGACCTCAAGTCCTGTGTGTGTGTGTGTGTGTGTGTGTGTGTGTGTGTGTGTGTGTGTGTGTGTGTGTGTGTGTGCTTGTTCGCACACACACGTGAACACATTTATGCATGCTCATCTGTGCGTGCATCCATGTCCGTGGGACTTGGCACGTATGTGTGTTTGCGTGTGCACATGTGCAGGGGAGTGTGCCTGCAGGGGAGTCAGCAGTGGTTTAAGATATTCAGCCGGCTGTCAGTGCAGACACATTTCTCCCTCTGCACCGCTGCACAGATATGCAAATCTGGCCTCCTCAGGATGCGGAGCACTAGATCAGCCTCAATTTATTATTCTCTCGCTCTCTCTCTCTCCTCCCCCTCCTCTCCCTGCTACCGTTGCTCCTGACGAGGAAATGGAGGGTTTGTGTGTGTGTGTGTATGTGTGGCTAGGAGGCTGGGTGGGGGGTGGGGTGTCTACGGAGAAGGTTAAAAGGTGTAGGCATTTATCAGAGAAGTGGTTCACTACTCTTTTTTTTGTCCATCCAGCACAAGCTAGTGGGAGTGCACGGTAGGGGCTGCGTGTCTGTTTGTTTGCGCACTTGCATTTCCACCGGTCTTGTTGCTGTTGATGTTTGAACTGCACACAAACACACAGAACAATTTGCCTCCCCCTTCCCTCTGGTTGAATTACCAACGATGGCACGGTGATGGCCTACACTGCTGGTGGTGAAATAGAATTAGTCAGTTGCCAAGCGGCTGTTAAAAAGGCTATCTCACCAACAGTGTCATCAGTAATCTAGTCTCAGCATCATCTAAATGCCAATGTCTGTCCCCTGCCATCCATCCCCAGCCCACACTGCATTTACATTCTAATTAGATGTGGCCACGGCCACTTCATGAGGACCCTGTCTAATAACACGGCTGTACTCGCCTTTTCACAGTC
This sequence comes from Trachyrincus murrayi, assembly GCA_900323305.1. Classification (NCBI taxonomy): domain Eukaryota; kingdom Metazoa; phylum Chordata; class Actinopteri; order Gadiformes; family Macrouridae; genus Trachyrincus; species Trachyrincus murrayi. The sequence continues at coordinate 23,183 of OOFB01029955.1, forward strand.
CCATGGCGGCTGTAAAAAAAAAAAAGAGGACTAGTCTTCATGATATTCTGTCCCTTTGACATATTGGCGACTGAGGATTTAAGCAGCGTTTTAAAGCCCCCCAGCATCTGGCTGTATGGAACTCAACAACCCCTCTTCAGGAGGATGAAATGCACATGGATTTATGAGAAAAGTGTCGTCAATGCGGGACTTAATGCCTTACATCCAAATTGCCTGTTTTTTTCCCCTGCAAAATAAAAAGTAATGCCATCTGTGTTGGATTGTTTTTGTAGGAGGATTGCAGGCAGCAGCCTGGTGCTGTCACGTGACACGGTTTGCTTTTGGCTCATCGCTGTGATTTTGTTCAACTATTTTCTAAGGGTGCAGCCTTCTAACCTTCAAGATAAGATTTAGAGATACCCACACTAGATACCCACACTCAGTTTTAATGGTAGCACTTTACTCTGACAAGAGAATGGGACGGAAAGCTAATGTGAAGGGAATGAAACATCTTCTGGATGACTGCCCTAATTTCCCTTCCTGAAACGGGTCCCTGAAGGCTGGGAAGAATTCTCAATTCCCTCCCTATGTTTCCTCCCAAGGTTTCCTCCAAACCAGAGTTTCCACATGTGCTCACCAACCTCATATTTTGCATACCTGTTGGGGTAATAAACTACTTGGGTTTTTGCTTTTAGTTTTTCCAAAAAGCTACTGCATAGAATTGCACCAAATGTTGGTGACTACATATTTCTGCAGGGCCATTGATGCACAGTTTGTTTACTATGTGTTGAAATAGAGGGATGAATAGATTTACATTCACATTGATTGGCCCATCAAACATGTAAACTGCCGTTGCTCCAAGCAGTCGACACGGGGGAGGGAGACGATGCATGTTAAATAAGGAGAGGCTTTGTTCCATCACATCAAAACTATGGTGATTTTGCAAGTCTTTCAAAAACAAATGTGTAATCTCGGCATAAATGAATTGGCTAACAAGTCTATAAACATTCATTTCAGCCAATATCAATTATTTTAGCTTATGTAGAAATGGAATGTTTGTTTGACTATGTAGGTCTTCTACTGCTAAAGGACCCAATGCTTAGCAGTTTAAGTATTCAAAAATAATTAGAAGGAATATTGGTAGTGATTGTACTGTGCTCATAGTCGTTCTAATCTAAGGAATGTGTTTTGGTTGGCTTTTTACACATCCAATGTTTTAAAATGTGTTTTAAAAACATATTTCTTTAAATATTTTAAATAAGGAGAATGGCAGTTCAAATCATAAGGCACTGTTCAATTCACACCCAAAGTTCAAGACCTTCAATTGAACACCAAAAATGTTTGCACAGTACATGCAATGTTTGGCACGCATTGCAAAAACTTGTCCTTTTACTTTAGTCATGAAAATTATAGTAGTATATCTCCATGCTCCTGTTCTCCACTTGAAAGGAATAAACCGAAAAAATATTTTAAATAAAACATTAAGTGTACCCACAACTTTAAACTTCACTTATTAAATTAAATTTCACTTATATGGTTCTGCTAGTTCCTCCACTATTTCACTGTCATTTTTCTGATTATGTTGTATCAACTGCACACGGTTATGCACTGTTGTGCAGCAGCCACAAGCTCATTGTAAAGGTACAGTCCCCAGTATATTGCTCAATTAAATATGAGTTGACACCCAAACTAGCTGCTGCCATACCTGGCACGGCTGCAGGCCATTGTTAATGATACATTGTCCTGTTTGTTGTGTGACACTGTCATTCTCGGAATAGAGTTTTAACATGTTGGCTGGGAATTGAACAAAGCAAGGAACCATCAAGGAAACTGCAATGAAGAAACGGCAAGCAAGAGACACAGTCATTTGTCTTTTTTGAATTACTAGCAGTAGTGGAATGAAAACGTTTTACCATTGCTTTTTGTTGTTCTAAAAGATTGAAAGTGAAGTGCCTTGAATATCACCAGACCAGACGGAGCAATAGTACTATTGATCAAGCATGTGAGATAGTGGAGACCCAAGCAACCACAGGTGACCGTAGTCATGAGTGGGAGATGGCTGTGATTTACTAGCCTGCACACAGGGCAACCATTAACCCACCACTTTGTTTTCATCGCAACGGAGGGCATGTTGGCCCATGCGAACACGCCAAGGAGCGGATTCAGACAAGTGTACTCTCGGCTTAGGATCATGTTAGCGAGTGATTGATGAGTAACAAGACGCTGGTGCCTCTTCCTAGAATTACTCACAGCCACAGGGGAATCTGCTCCCTGCAGGGACGCATTAGGAAGGGACACTCCTAGGAACGGATAGGCTGTTCTCCAGATTGTTGCCTGTTCCCCACCCTCTGAGCCCGCAAAGCCACAGGAAGAAGAAGAAGAGAAGACCATTTTCTTGCTTATATTCAAGTGGAGATATTTGACTACTGGCATGCTTCAAAGTCCCAGAACTAGAAAAAGTAAAAAACGGGATTCAAAGAGGTGTTTGAATGTTTGGCCCTGATGGTAGATCCATCTGCTTATTCATTCCCATTCAACGCTTTTCAATTGGGAATATTTCCAATAAGAATCATAACAATAAACTTTAATTTAAAAGAAGAAAGAAAATTTGTTACAATGCCTTTATCAGTCTCCTGAATTTCACAAATGCCTAAACCATTTTGTACACCAGCATATAATGCTAAATCACATGAAATCTATGCTGAATATTCTGCATTCAGCCGTGCTTTGCAATAGATCCAGAAGGATAGGCTTCAACATTGTACAGTATTACCCATAGGGCTAATGTAGTATAAGTCGTGGAAGTACTGAATGAGCAGAAAGAAACTATTTGTGTTGATATTGGTATACTTAGTGCTGGGTTTTAGTCTGTGACATCCAAACCAGTGAGTATGTTTGTACTCTGTACTGGTTTGTATGTGTTGATTTGTACTCTGAATGCAATAGAAAGCCATTACACAAACCAAATTAATTCAAGTGGTGAACTAATTGTGCTCATTAGCTGCAATCACTTTTTAGTTTAGTTTGTTTTTCCAACATTGCGGGAAGAGGCCGGGTGCTACTGTAGAGTAAGGGAGAGTTGAAGTGCAAGTTAGCCTACAGCACAGAATCAATACAACAGCAGCGCATAGCCTCGAGTTCCAGACCTTTGAGTCGGATCGATGGACCAAAATAAGGTTGTTTCCATCCACACCATTAGAATGTATCCATTGTTGTTTCACATTGTTCCCCGATACTGCATGTCTTGCAATCAACACACTGTGCTATTGTTGCTATTGTCAATCATAATCTATAATCTATACCTTGTTCAAATGCATACAGTTAGACACATTTCCATGTGGAACCTACCCAGACAGACGGCCACTGTTGGCCAATGAGTGACTCCATCAGAGCAGCTGGGAGCTAAGTGCTTCTCTCAAGGGCACTTGTGTGGTGGTGGTTCTTAAAGGAGGGGCTGGTGTTTCTAATTCTGTTTCCCCACCCAAATAGTCCTGGCTAGTTAGGAAGACTGGCAACCAACCAGCCCCAAGTCCTCTCATTACAGCTTCAAGTCACAGACACCCCAGTGCATTGGGCGAGTTGGGCCGTTGATAATAGTGGTATTAATAGGATTGCCAACATTCTCACGTAACCTTTTGGCAAATCACTTGGTCGCATTTTTAACGCGACTCATCCAAGAGGACAGAGGACAGGAAATATATTTGGAATATAAAAATGTGTTAATTTCCCGATACTTGAGTATGTATTTATACTGAAATCATAGCCATATTGTTAAAGCCCATGGCTGTAATTTCAACAGTTTGGCCGGCTACACTTCTTTCTGCGTGGTGCAACAGTAGCAGGTGCAGGAACAGGTTTTTGTTGCTTTTTGTCTGGGGGCTGTAACCAAGCCATTACGTCGTCCTTGTTTCTTTGAAATAGCCACGCAACCCACGCCGCCCTCACCCGCTGGCTCCACCCTCACCCCCTGTCTCCACCGCCACCACCACCACCACCACCGTCACCAGACACCGGTTCTCTGGCAAATCCTGATGAGCTGTGGTGTGCGTGACTAAGCCAGCCCAGCGGTGCTGCCGGGCTGGAGAAATCACTGAGCCATCGCAGCTCCTCAGAGGCTGTGAAAACAGCTCCAGGCCACTGGCTCGTGGACAGCCCGCCAGCACAAGCATGGAGCTCAGTAGCACCTTCTCTCTATCCACTTGTAAATGCACCAGCCAGCCAGCCAGCGCAGGAAGGCAATGCAAATTAGGTGTGACTAACAGCAAGATGGGAAAAATCCTCCTACCCCCCACCCCCCCGCCTCCCACTCACTCTCTCTCTCTCGGCTCCTGGGAGCTTTGTACACAGCCACTCTATTGCAGTGGAGTGCAGGGACGTTTCTCTAGGTGTGTGTGTGGAATGAGGGGGTTTAATAGGACGAGGCAAGCGACGCCAGAGAGATGGGCAGATTTGTTGGGTTGGAGCTGAAAGGAAACATCGGCTATATTGTAGGTTCTGAGGGCGTTTGTTAGTGAAATAACAAGATTGCCGTCAGAAGCTATGTTCAGGCTGGTGCAATCTATTACACTCTGGAGCCCGAAGCACGCGGGACGGACGCAAAATAATGTTTTAAAATGTTGCCTTCCAACTAGCCTTCCTATCCGAAGCAAGCAAAAAAATACAGCCCTGCTAGATTCGCACTGCATGTGCTTCACTCCGTTGAAAACAATATGATGCTATTTCTTTTTTTGCATCGCGCTACAAATATGAAGTGAAATTTGTGGTCTATGTGATTTGCTGGTGCAAATCTAACATGGCAGAAACGATTTGTCGTCCTTCTATGGTTACCTGCAGTGTGTTGTATTTAATCCTGTAGCACGTTCAACAAGGTGCACTCCATGTGAGTGCTGACAAATCCTTTCCAGAGTTTCAACGATCCAACCTCTAAGACGAGCACCTCTTGGCACGTACAGAATAGGCTTCCTATTTAGATCATGAGGGATCCTGTGTGCACCACAAGTGCATCTCTTCATGTTAACGACCGTATTCACACAATGCCAGTGTGTTTCCCACTGTCACTGAGGACATTCTTACTCAATGTGGTTAATTGTGACTCTATTATCACTATTATCTTGGGCTTTCGTTTTCGTCCATCGGTTTCGTTACCATTTACGTTTTGTTACCATTTACCGTTACCATACATTGTCTTACGTTCGTTATCCCTGCAAATACTAACCATTCTGTATATATGAGGAAGCAAAACAAGACGCTTCCGGTTTTTTAAATTAGCAGATAAAAGCAGCCGGCTGCCAATCATTCTTGTGATTCTTAGGGACAGTTCCTCTCCACAAGGGCAGTTTCTCTAAGTATTATTGACGCGAAAGAGCCTGTCAATGGACCTCTATGTCGTTCCAGTAAATATAGAGCTCTGTGCACTGCTGCCCCTGGATCTACAGAGAGTATACCATTGCACCATTCATTGGTGATGGGGCCATCTTCTCCCATTAGTCCTAATGGAATGCAATAGTGTGCATGTGGACAACATTGTGAAAATGTAGATGGAGCGGTGCTGTGTGTGTGTGCATTCACTAGCAGGCGTGCTCCTGTGGGTGTGAGCCCTTGTTGAGGAGTGTATTTTACAGTCTTGATGATGGAGAACCAACCTCTCTGCAGACAAGCTGGGCCTATTTTTATTTTCATGGCCTCCTCCTCCCCAGCTGCAGCATGTGGGCAATAAACCTTTCTCCAGCAATCTCCAAACAGTGCAGCAATCAATGGGAAATTATCCCAGCCAATCGATGGGCTAGCCTTTCCATTGCTCCCGCTCCTCCCCTGCTTGTGCACCCCCCCCCCTCTATCTGTATCCCTTTCTCCCCTTTCTTTATCAATCCGTCTCTCAGCCGCCTGCTCTTCTCCCTCTCCTCAGCCATTCTCTCTCCCTCTCTTTCTTTTTTTCTGCTGTCTGCTTGCTTTTCACCACCCACTCTTCACCTCCCCCCACATCCCCCGCTTCACTAGTGCTTCCTGCATCTCCCTGCGCTCCTCAGCATCTACTCTGAAATGCGACAGCTCAGCAGCTCCACAGCCATTAGCCGTAGTCACTTTCTCATATGGAGTATGTAACGCTGGCAGCTTGACTTCTTTCCACCTTGCCTCTTCATTCAGCCAGTGGCTGTTTGGGGATAGCCCCGGTGAAAATGTGGTCTAATTGTGTGTTCTTTTTTTACCTTACGTTCAGAACATTTCACAGGCATTCACACAATAAGTGCCATAAGACCATTGTAGCCACATTGTTCAGAATTCTTGAGTTTCAAAATGTTGTTTGTGCCTCTTCGACGTGCTATTCTTACACCTCACGCTGGGAATTATTTCCGGAAATGTTGCTCTGTCAAAATGCCAGACCCCTTTTTTCCCCAGTCTCTCAACGCATTATAATTAGGAGGAGGTATTATAATGCATGGCGGAGACGGATTAAACCGGTCCTTACTTAGCACAGCAACTCTGGCACGTTCTCAGGAGGTGATCTTCCATCCCTCAAGTTCAACCTAATTGGGTCTTTAAATAAAACACCATCTGGACCATATTACTTTTGAAGAAGAGCCCTCCCTCTTCAACTGACAACGGTAAGCTAAGTCTTAATCATTTAGATATACTGTTTGGCAATATAGCCACCTGGAAATTCCACAGGCACTCCCCCAGCCATCGCTCACTTCCTTCAGGCAAAAGAGACGTACGCTGACAACCTTTGCAGACAGGGTTGGACACCCTGTTCTACACCGTGTTTACACTGCTTGCTACCCATGGCGCTCAGCCATGATGTGACAACATGAAGAGAAAGCACAAGTGACAACTACCAGCCATGCTTGTCACACTTGGATCCTGTCCCCTCCCCAGCCAAGAGGAAGGCAGCTAGCTCACGGCAACATGGGACAAGGACCGCGTTCTACTGAGATTACCGTGTGTCTCTCCGTTCAGGAAACACTCATTATTATTCCACCCTGAAGTACAACGAGGAGCAAAGACTCCTGCCAGAACATTGGAATGCTGATGATGATTTAAGACGAGTACTCTGAGCGTTTTAATAAAGACATTTCTTTTGTTTTTTTAATACTCAAGCGTTTATTGTTTCTTAAGAGCCCTTTGAAACGAGCGAGCAGTGAATCATGCTGCATTGTGGCTTGTAAGTGTTATGATGGTGCAATGTTGCAATCATGCAGTGCCTGCAGATGCTACCATTTGGTTTGGATAAAGCTTTCGTAAATATGAAAAAAAAAGCCATCTGGCTTGTGTAATGTTCCCTGCGAGTAAAGCAGCATACGTAGTGTGTGGCCGCCCACTTCATACATGGCACATGCACTCCATGCAATCGTAGCGTTGGCCATTCATGCTTTTCATTTTTGTGTTTCTCAGTTGCCTCTTTAATGGTACATATTTCGTTGCATTTTTTTCCCTTGTTGCCCTTTGTATTTAGGTGCTTTGCCTGTAATAGATGCGGAGGGTCATTTGTTGCATGTAGGGCTATCCTGCTTTCTCTTATAGCTCAGAAAGTGATAGTCCTTCTATTTTGGTTATTCAAATATATTTGCATGTTTTCCTTTTGTTCTTATTTTTCCTTTCTCACCGTGTCTCTCTCTCGCCCCTCTTAGCATTGTAGCACATACATCTAAATGACCAGATTAGGAGTGTCTTAGTGTTCTGACAGCAAAGTTGTGGTCTAATCTCGCCCGGCAGTGAAGTAAACATCCACTCTGGCCTTTTACCCCTGCATAAAATCTCTCTGTCTGTCTACTCTATCTCTCTCTCTCTCACCAGTTATCTGTTATTCTCTCTCTCACCAGTTCTCTCTCACTCTCTCTCTCTCTGTC
>OOFB01029955.1:38496-63105 GCA_900323305.1 Trachyrincus murrayi
CCCCCCCCCCCCCCCCCCCCCGCCGCTACTAGCGGTTGCGTGCGAAGCGCGAGCTGGGGCTAGCTGTAACAAACTCTAACCGTCACAGCATGGAGCAGCGAGCTAGCCGCCTGCCTTGCACCGGGAGCTCATTGTCTCATCCGCTAAGCTAGCTAGCGCGTATCATGCTAAAGTTGTCCACAATAGCTAATGAACATGAAGTTTAACTAAACCACGCGTATGTATCGATTAGTGAACGTATTCAACGGTAGCGTGTTTATGAACAACGCTCGGTTCGATCCACTCAAGACTGGGCGAGTCCACAACCCGATTGAACAAAAACTACTTGTCAGCATCTATAAAGTGTTAGTTAATTATAAACGTTTATAATAGCCGGCGAAACGTTATCGGTGAACAGGTGACACGTGTGTATGTAACGCGTACCGTTGCGGTGACTGTTGGCGAGACAGTTTGGACTTTATAATAGTCAAGGCTTTATCAAACTTGGGGAGTTTTGTTGTTGTCACATGGTCGTTGAGTCAATGACATTGATCAACCCATACAAACATGGAAAAAGTCAATAAATGTGATCCCACCCCCCGGACTCTCCAATAAGAGTATCAGACATCACAATAAACACGCCAGGAAGATCCTGTCATAGTAAAGGCTGCGTTTCTAATATACGCCAATATTGTTGTACAATATGAAATGACATACGTGTGCCGGTGTTTGACCCTGACAAATAATCAAGTTGGGACTACATTCACTGAGAGATGATTGATTGGGGTTTACTTACCATAATCTCCCGGATCAGTCTGCCAAAGAGCCTCTAATTGTTCACTGTGATAGATATCCCTATCCACTAGCCTATTTTTTCACCCCTTCCGTGATGTTAACAAAGTCATTGTCATTGTAATCTCCACTCCACAGTAGATTGAGAATTCCCAAGAGGTTAATGAAAATGGCAATGCAACTTTGTCATGTGGACTGTGTGTCAGTGTCCTGGATATTATTGGAACACGGTCTTCTTTTCCAAAGCCTTTTCCAAAATGTTAATTTGTAATGTCTTTAATCTGAAACCACTGCAAATCTCTTAGCAGACAACTTGCGGCGATGTGAATGTTTGATGTAGCGCTAGATGTAGGACTACTATTAGGCAGTTTTATAGATGCATAATATTTCACAAAAACGGTGTAATGGTAAATGGCAACAATATGTCACTCAAGAATAATATTATCTTACACATTGATTTCTAGCTGCACAAAATATAAACCAATGCTTAACAATAAACAAGAGACAATTGAGTGTAAAAGCAAAAGAGCAAAAGCTCCTGGAACATTATAGCCTACACGTTTAATTTCACTATGAAAAGGTAATTTCACCCTAAAATTGAAAACTCAAATACAACTGCTTTGTGCAATACTAACTGCTAATTTTGTCCAGCAGTTTTGCTCCTCTCTGAATATGGTGCTCTCTGACATATTTTCACAGACATGTTAACGCTACCTCTCATGGCAGTGTGTAACTTGAATTGGACTTCTATGTCTTCAAGGGTTGGTTCAGGTTGTCAATCTTGTTTTTACTGTTTGTGTAAATGGAAAGTACTGCCATTTCCCCACTGCTTTCATAATGAATAAGGTTACGTACCGCAAAATGTCAATCGAATGTATGTCAAACAAGAAGCCTATCTTTCTAAGTATGTAAAATTGGTTACCATAGAAGTTTTTTTTTTGTCAGCCTAATTATTTTTGTCTTTTTACCTCTATTGATGAAACATTGACAACGTAACGGTATCTGCTGCATCGTAGGTCTGAAACATGGGGTCAATGCAACAATCTAACCAAAGAGCTACCAATACTTTGTGCAGGTTAGGAATGTACTTTATCGCACGTTTATTATATATATATAATAGGGACACACTGGTTAAATGCAAGGCTGCAGTCACACTAGCCTTGATGGCAAATATTTCCACCGAAAGTTAATTTCAGTTTAAGTATTTTGATTAGCAGAGTTGCTCTGTTTGCTCCTGTTGGCAATTCATATGGTCATGAATAGCTGCATAGAGATTGACTTTGTCCCACAATTGAACAAGAGTAAAAACATTTTGCTGTGTAGACCTCTGAAGGGACAGACAGCCATATGGCAAAGCTATCCTTTTATGTGTCACATCATCCTACTTCTTACAATTTTCCTCTGCTAGAATATAATCTCCCACAAGACAAAATTAAATGATGGTTGGTCAGTTGGTTGGAAACAGGGGTACATTGTTATTTTGTTGTAACCAATTTATGGTTGGTGAACTAATGTTAACTGGCTTGCTTAAGGTTTTTGACTACAGGCTACTTTGCAAGGTCACACAAAGGAATTTGGTACAGCCAGTTTGAGGCTATACTGTTCAGTAAAATTATGCTGTTAATACTTGCTAAGTATAGGAATACTTAGGTTGAATTTCAGATGAAGTTGGTATCAACGGTGCAAAAGTGGAATATGTGCATCCCCTACTACTAGGAAGTCAACATTACAAGTGTCCTCCAGTTTTCAGTATGCTCTGTATTTTATGAGCCCCTGCATCCAACTATTTGACACGAATGAAATAGTTTCAACAATACTTTTTTAAATGTTTTATTTTCATATTTGGGTATTATTAACTGGGGAAACATACATTCAGTGTTTTCTTGTGTTACCACCACTGCAATTTAGTGAGTTCATGGTAACATTTTGTTCAACTTGGTATGTGAAATCAATTCACCTTACAGACATCTTTAAATCTTTCCACACGCATATGGTTGGTATCTTGGCTCAATACTACTGATGCAATTCTGAAGAGCATTGTCCAAGGTTCTATATGTTATTTATTCAAAAGTTGTATCTGCCTGAGAATATCAAGGACAGTGGACAAGTTAACAACCACAGTCTGCTTAAGGGTGTTGGTGCCAAGCTGCTGAACCTGAAAAAACAACACAATAACAAACACATGACACCTTCTTGAACTGTGGTTCACAGCAATTCTCCTTTCCTCTCCTTGTGAATGCATACTTAATAACTATTGTGCAAGTGAACAATTGCTGTAGTTCACACTTCATCGCTCTCCCATCAAATTATATTTAGAAATCATCATACCGTTGTACACCACGAAAAGGTTTATGTCAAGCAGATTAATGGAAACCTTTAACAACCATGTACACCCTAGAATATGAATGCAGTCACACGCTGTAATATACCAAGAATATGTAATTTGTTTCCCTCACAGTATTATAGGTTTTTAGGACTTTGTGAAATTGCAGGTTCAATAGAATGTTTTTACACCCTTCATGATGTCACTCAATGAAATAAATGTTCGAACCGTTTTTATTATATACCGTTTATATTTCTATGGCCAAATTATTTTAATGAGGGTTTGACCCGTCATTCACCGTGTAATAAGTTTGCTCCTTCACAAAACCAGGTAACTAAGAAACCGTGTGGAAAGAAAGCAGATTTTACGATGTTTGCTAAAAGGCCCAAACATGAGATTGCTTCATGGCAGGGGAATTACGTAGGCTGTACAACGCTAGGAAACCTTTTAGCATGCCTCCTGAAAGCTAACTGGCAATCTGTACCATCTCTGGGGGGGCGGGGCTGTGAACCAGTTGGACGATGCCATTTAGGTCGGGCGAATGTGAAGCTCAGGTCTGTTATCAAACACAGGGTCCACATTGGTCATTCTCTTTTGGCCTTAGCTGATGCACCTACAATTATACAATACACTTAATGAATATTTATTCATATACGTTCTATCTAGACATCACAATATGTATCTCTCATTTAGCCTTCGTTTTTAGGTCTCCGTCTTGTTATTGGCTTTCTTTTCACTTTCACAATTAACAAAACATGCATATGTTTGAGCAAATCCTAAAACAGAATGTGAATGAATGATGAATAAGAAATTGAGAATTGATTAAAATCCATAAAGCTACCCTACACATAAATAATTGTGGCAATTTTTTTGATGGTTACTGGGTAGAAAATCCATGTGTGTGGTTTATTTATTGGGTATGATTAGCCTGTATTCCCAGCAATAACTTGTACTGTGGGTGTGGATTATGGATTTAATGGACAAGTTGTCAAGGTTTGACAAGGCACTCTTTAATTTGATGATTTCTGTATGATTCTTGTGCTCTTCCCAAGAACACCCTGGATGTTTTCTAATACAAGTTTGTAATGGTATATCTAAGCGGACTAGAGCACAGCCTGTATGCCTGTTGAAGTGTTATCACTTTACCAGAGCCTGGTTATCCATCTTGGTGTGGGATTTCAGCCTAAGTTCCACTCAGCCATCTCCCATACAAGCCATCATATATTGTCAGTGTTTGTGGTGCAATGCTCCTGAAATGCTGTCTTGTTTGCCTTGGCCTTGAATTGCAGTCCTACTTTGCCATTAGGGAGTATAGGCTTATCTAATTTCAATTCAATGAATGCTGTTTTGACAGGTGCTGGGCTGTTGATACCCTCAAATAGAAATGTATGTTGATTCATGTGAAGTACATTCAACACGCTGTCTATGATCATTTTATTCATCCAATTGCAGCAAAAAAAAATCAATGTTATTGTTTTCTGTTTTCAAATACCCCAATCTTGTTCAGGGAGATATCAAAAATTATTTTAGATTTAGGAATGACCAGTGTCCATAAAATAATAGCGATCAACATAGTGGACTGTCTGAAAGCAAACTGAAAGGATTAATGAATTACTTTTTAAAAAGGTTTTTGTAAAAGGTTTGCATTCAGAATCAAGCCATTAGTCCATTTTGAAGAAAGAAAGACAGAAGTGTCTGCTCACTACAAATAAACAAGCACCATTTGGTGCAGGAAAGTACAAAATAATTACAAAGCCTGCGCGCGTGTGTGTGTTAGATTTTTGTGAGCGCTTCCTTCCCTGCAGTGGGCAAAAAAACCAACCAGCAGTGGTAGAAATTATTTTGAGGCAGTCAATACCAGAGTTGCATTGTTGTTCCAGCAAGAGTATTGTTTTTCATGTTTTCCTGCGAAGCCATTTCCTTCCCCTCATTGTCACACATGGGACACAAACTGTGTGTGTGTGTGTGTGTGTGTGTGTGTGTGTGTGTGTGTGTGTGTGTGTGTGTGTGTGTGTGTGTGTGTGTGTGTGATCATGCTGACTTCATCATCATAGTGTTGCCAGGAAGATTGACTTGTTAATTGTTGATTATAACTAATTAGTATAAGTAATTATAATTAATTAATGATGGTGACCAAGTGTTTGGTTGTTTAATTTGTTCTTGTATATTCTATACGTAATATAACATATTTGTCTGAAAATATTATATTTTATATTCATATTTTCATATCATATATTTGTTGTTTTTTGTGGCGATAACAGATTCCTGTATTATAATCGCTAATTGGAGAAGGGTAACTTACTAATTAGCTAGCAAGGTGATGTGACATTTTTAATACAGTCAAAGTTTCCCACAATTATTGACTGTACTTAAAAACACATCAGGGCGCACATATGTAGTTTCCTATACTATCATTACAAAATCAGATTGTTATTGGTAGCGTACACTGGAAAAGACGGTTGATCCAAAGAACAGGTTTTTGCCCTAGGTGTGTGAAGTAAGGGAGCTGCATCCTCCCTGCCCACACCAACTACTATGAAAGTGGCCTTTGTGCAACACACTTGACCTGCATGGCCAATGGTACTGCCAAGTGGCTAACAGTGGAAGGCTGTAATTGTAAGGGCAAGCTGCAAGTGGAGGCTGTTTGTGAATGTGGAGCTAGACATTCCTGAAAAAGAATGTGATTGCCAGTTTTAGCTTTAATAAATGCTTGCCAGGTATTTTACATGTCTTTCCACATTCCTGAAACCCAAAAAAATAAAATATAATGCAATGCGTTGTTCATAATCTGGCAACATGCTAATTTATGTCCAAGGTTTTTTCCTATATTGTGATGTCTTACATGGGCCACCTTGTTTTTTCAGCCAACTCTGGAAAACTCTGCAAAAATTATTTTGGAAGGCTGGGCATTGATTTGTGCAAATTGTATGCAAACTAGTATGTGGCCCATTAGTAGGAGTTGTTTTCCCTGGCTGCTAGGGCTGTCAACGAATATTCTAAATTCGATTATATAATCAAATTGTTAAAAAAAACAGACATTCTATTGTGAAAACACTTTCATTGATTGAAAATGAAATCTAGGTCAAGCTGAAACTAGGAGTGCAAACGTGTACTCGAGTAAACGAGTACTCTTCAAGCAAACCATAAATCATTACAAAATTATTGTGATCGAAAATCGTTTTGTACATTTTTCCGACATCTTATGAATACATTTCATATTATGTGTTTTGGCAAAGTTTTGAAGCAGGATATATAATGAAATAGTCCAAAAGCCTTCGCCATTACATATTGTTGATACTAAAATAGCTTTGTTCGCCAAAGTTTCGTGGCTGGCCCGGGTAGGCGGAGTTCCCCTGCAAGTTTTACAATAATGGCCGCCCGCCAGGAATGTCCCTACATCAAAACAGATAGTCAAATGTAAAGCAGCTTAGCACTACTGTAGCAGTTTATGTAGTGAAAAGTCGTTTTTTAAGTTGGAAAGCTATTGGATATTCAACAGATATTCACACTCTGAATTACCGATCTGACGCGGGGAACTAAAGACGCGACCTGCCCAGCCGAAGGGGCTTCCAAGCGAAACCAACAGGCAGCAGCACTCCTCTCTATAGAGCCATTGTTTGGTCAATATTTCTACACATAGGCGAATTACAAAGTACCCTGCCCTAAACAATAGCCTAAAACGCAATTAAACCAGATACGTCTCACATTTAAATAAATAAATAAATAAATAATGTGTGTATCCCGCTAGCTCTGCAACAGTAAAAACTGTGTGGGCAGTGCAGCTCCGGTGTGAATGCAACACACATAGACACGTTATAACCAGTATAAAATACAGGACACCCATGAAGTGTCTATTTATAACCTGTATAAAATAACCTGTATAAAATACCGGTTATAAAAAATATAAAATAAACCAACTTTTGATATGTGTACATTGATGGAAACTATCGCAGACTTTTTTTGCGCACCAATCGATGTCATTTTTTTACAGCCCTAATGGCTGCAAACATGGCACCAGTGGAAGACAAGTCACATTGTCCAATGGAAAAACGAGCACATTGTGACTCTGTCTAAGTTGAAGTGTCTATTGTCTGAAGTGCAGCAACTGTCTGAAGTGTAGCCAACAAAGCAATTTAGATACAGGTCTCATTGAGTTCAACTTTTGAAAACGGACATCAACAAAAACCCCAGTTAACATTTTGAATTGGTACTGGCTATTGAGTAAATTTTTCGCTGATAAAAGATTGCTTGATAAAATAACAAAGCGGCTAGCACACGGAGATATTCGTGGACAAGTGAAGACACGCCTTATAAGGTTTTAGGAAAGGCTAAGGAGGCATTTGCTATAATGGAGTGAGGGAGCATTTATGGACTTATTCAAACTGTTTTTATAGTAATGACCCATATAAAATGCAGAGCACATGAGGCAGAACACAGACCTCTGTTCATGATGTAAGGCTGTATTAACAAAGGAAATACACAGCTGGGATGCAAATGGAAAGTACATTTGCTATGGCATTTGTCATACTTCCAGTAGCAGTAACATATTTTAGCGTGAGTAGGTAGCAATAGATAACTACAAAACAGGCAGTGATGAGGAATTTGATTATAATCATTTATCATACGGTACCTTATTGGCACAACTGTGCAAGATACTCTACTGCTTTAAATGGTAAACCATGCATGAATAGCCATAAATATTCCATGGGGTATACAAAATAATTTATTGAGACCATTTGACTTTTGGAAGGCATGGCATTCTTCCCGACACACTGTGAGAGATGCATATAGTGCACAGGGTCACTACGTTGTTCCTGTTTTAAAGGCGCCATTACAGAAAGCCTGATCTTGAATATAATGTGGCATAAGCAGAAAGCATAATCTATAGTGATGCACCGATCGACCGGCTATTGTGTACAAGACGAATTGTGGACAAGACGCGCCGTCATTATGTTCAGTCACTGAGACAATTAATACTCGTCTTGCATTTAACGCAATTCCTCTTTAAATTGCCCCGACTCTCAATAAAGGTACACTTAACCGGTTATAGGATACAATTACCAGCCTGCATCTCACTGGAGAATGGACTTCACTCTCTCCTTTTTTTTCTTTTTTTTTTTAGATTCGTGGAAAAAAAAGAGTAGTCCTACACTTGTCATTATTCACACATCCCCATGTTAGTTGAAACTATTGAAGTATCTATAACCTCATAGGAAAAGGCTGCTCCCCGCTAATTTCTTCTGCTTTATGTGAAACTAACTGGCTACTCCACCGCTTTAATGGAAGATGAGCGAGCGCGATTTCCAAAATAATTATGTCTCTAAACGGCATAACCCAAGCGTTACGTAGCCAAACGATTGCAGCCCCAGTACTTGCATGTCAACATAGTTACTACAATGTGAAGCAAAACAAGGATTTCTTGACACCTAGACTTTATAACAGTGCTGTCCGCTGTAGCTGGACCCCCCCGGGCTGAGCTCATGAGTGAAGCCGCTGACAGTGCTCCTTTCCTGGGCACAGATTTCACAAAGAGTCAGTGTGTTGCGCCAATACAGTTCTGTTATAATGTAGAAGTTCTGGCATAGGCAGGGTATATTAATCTATGTTAAACTGTATACGCTTCCTTTGCATACTGGTTATATATGTTTAATATTTTAATTGTTTTGGCTCAATTTACTCGTCCCAATGACGCATTCGACAACTTGTTTCCGTGTGTGCAAAACTCATTAAATAAACCCCAATCAATAATGAATGAAAAGTATATGCTACCGTTGATTAACAGTTGCATGGGCTGGAGTTATCAAACTGACATGACATTTGTGAGCTTTTTGGAAACAAAGATGTGATCGAAGAGGGAATTCAGTCACCCATGTCCATTGCCAGATGAAGTTAGTCAATTAAACAGTTAATACATCTCTTAATGTTCTATTTATGTAACGTTCTGTTCCTAGAATGCCAATGAAAATGATATCAAAAGCCTAAATAATTATACAATTATTTAAAATGATGTATTATATTATAAAATTATCTTGATTATCTTCCATAATATAGTTATAGGTTTTACATAGGGTCTGTGTCAGTTTTAAAGGAATTTGTGAAAACACTGGACAATTTTAGCCTATATTTCACTGTAAAAAAAGAAGTGATCGGTATCGGATCGGCTGACACATTTAGAAAATCCGTCAGCGGTATCGGGCTAAAAAAACCTGATCGGTGCATCCCTAATAATCTATAGTCTAGAACAGGGGTTTCAAACTCAATCACAGAGAGGGCCAAAATTAAAAACTGGGACTACGTCGAGGGCCAAACAGGTCAACATTTATTAAACAGGATAGAAAGGATATTGGATAAAGTGCAAAAAGAAAACATATTTAGGTAGGCTACATTCTTCTTTTATGTACAGGGTTGCCAGATCAGGTTCACAGTTTCCAGCCAGCCCAATCACAGCTTAAAATCTGCCCAATTCAATAAAACCCAGACCAAATCATAACCTTAATATAACATAACAAATTTCATCTACCCGCCCAACGCTATTTTTTTCCCGCACAATGTAATCAAAAGAAGCCCAATTGGGCGTAAAACCGCCCAATCTGGCAACACTGATCAGCGGTGTGCGTCCTATATATCGGCTGGCCAGTTATGATAGACATGATATTTTCTTGCGGATCCGGCCCGCGGGCCTTGAGTTTGACACCCCTGGTCTAGAATGTTGTATTATTAATCCTTGATTGAAAATTCATTTGTACCTGCCAGGGTGTAAATCTACCGGCCAAGCAATTGTTTTAATATGTAACCCAGAATTTTTTGTACCTGCTAAATGGTTAAATCTATCAGCCATTGGCTGGTGGCAGGTGTTAATTTTGGACCCTGAATGCAAGCAATGGCTTGATTCTTACCAAAGCTGTATCTGAAATGCATAAAATGCTGCTTAAATCATTTTATGAAGACACTAAGGCATTTCGTTTTGCCTTTAGTGGAAATCGAATTTTCACTTCAAATGCTGCTTACTAAAAGGCCTCTAACTGGACAATTTGTGATGGCAAAGTAAAATCACTTAATGGTTGCCACCTCCAATCTGACTAGCCTGTGAGGAGTTGCATCTTATAGCATTTGAAATGTGGTTGTCTGATTCTGGGTTAAGTGAGCATTTTCTTGTTTATAAATGAGTACTTTGTGTAGTTTTTGGAGAATGATAACCATGGTGGAGTGCCTTTACACTACTCAGTTGCATGAATAGCATGGGCAGTATGAGTTGGAGCTACATGTTGCTGCTTTGTTTCAGTGTGATAATGGTTGTACAATGCAATCAAAATAAATTGATAATCTGTGTTGGTCACATCTGCATCATTATTTATTCAAGACATGATTCCATTTGGTATCTTAACGCTGTTAACATAAGTGTTGATTTTTTTCATAAGTCAAATTTTCTTTTTCTTGTCTGTCC
Organism: Trachyrincus murrayi; assembly: GCA_900323305.1. Lineage (NCBI taxonomy): Eukaryota > Metazoa > Chordata > Actinopteri > Gadiformes > Macrouridae > Trachyrincus > Trachyrincus murrayi. The sequence goes on from OOFB01029955.1 coordinate 49,035, forward strand.
TATGCCCCAATGTTTTGAAATGTAATTGGTTTAGTTGTAATTGGTTGAGTTGTGTAATGCAGAAATGATGAGGGAATGAAATGGCTTAGCATGTTAAAGTAGTTTAACTTGTTTCTGCCATGGTCCTCTTTATACCAAAGGAAAAATCAATCTGGCATCATGTCAAGATAGGGCCTTCCTTACACTCTGGCCAACATGCAAGTGCTCTTTTCACCCTCTACATCAGCTGTTCGCACAGATGAGCAAGGGGGGCAATGTACAAATCAATTTAGCACTTACTGGCAGTTGAAATCCCAATTTAGCCTAGTCAGGATTCAGACATAAAACTGAATGTTTTTTTGCTAATATACGCAATGCAATGCGTCCAATCTGATTTATGCTCTCCTTTTAACAACTTTGCAAAGGCAATGGTTCCTAAATATATATTAATGGTTGTCCATGTTTGAAATTATATTAGAACAAGTAATGAAGTTATCCTAGAATCACACCTTTCACCTGGGAGCAATGCTTGAATTGGAATGTGGAGGTTTTTCTACTTTACTGTTACTGATCTAACCTGACTGACATGCACATGCACACATTGCCGAGAAGAATACAATTATAGCCAAGTCGACCATAGGACATAAACAATGTATTTATAAATATAATTATATAGAGAATTTTATGATTAATAATAATAATAATAATAATTTTAAAGAAGGGTTATCACTGCACTGTTTGAGAAGCTCAACCTGGCAGACTGTAGATGGTTTTTATATTCAGTAAAATGTAAACATCTGTATGAAAAGGCAGAGTTATCCTCCATGACTATACATTTTTTATGAGGTGGAAATAAAACAAAGGGATTTGACTCCTTAATTAATGTTACTTTACAACTTGGATACACTGCAATCTGGTTTGTTACAATCCTGATTCATTGTTGAAATCGTTAACCAAAGTGTAATATACAACCGCGTGTACTTAGCATTTTATGCAATTTTCAGCTGTGCTCTGCCTTCTGTGATTTATTTTCACAATGTGAATGTATTTATCAACGTGATTTGGCCAAGCACTGGGTTGTCTTGACTGATTCTCATCCAAAGCTTTCTAGTATTCTAGTACTAGTAGGGCCTGTTTATGCTTACAGACTGAGGTGGGAGTGAGTAGTAATTTCTTATTTTTTTTGGCCATGGTGCAGAAGTGTAGCAGTCAATTATTTTGGCCTATCTGGGGATGCTAAATGCAAGTTTTACAACACCAGCAAAACACATGAGCTCCAGCATGAAAGCAATTCTATCGAAGGATTACTGCACACCGGAAATCATGTTCTCCTGCATGAGATGTTTGCTGAGAGAGATGTTGGCTGACCCGCAGACCACGGATTCCCATTACCTGGATTTGCCCGTAGCATTTCTATCTTGGGTAATCCAATTACATAGAGGTTACTTTGTGGCTCTTTAGATGGCTGTGTTGAAACAGCCTCGAGAGGAAAGGGCACTCTGTTCCAGGCTGTGCACATTCAGTTGAACTTTATTATTGAGTTTTTTTTCTGGTTTATTACTCTGCAGCAGTCAAAGGATTGGCCAGCTTATTTTGGTGCCTGAGTGCCAGCCTTGTACACATACAATTAGTTTGGTGCTCACAGCTCAAGTCCAGAATTGTAAAATCAGTTAACAGGGTTTTTCCTGGCTGAAAATTAGGCAAAGTTTGCCTAATATTGGCTGGATGCTGATTAGAAATGTTTGTAGAAATGCAGATATTTATATATATAACATGCTAATATATACCGCTTTTCAGTTACAAAGTAATCCATAATCTGTAATTCATTCATTTGGAAATGGCTGACAAAAACCGGACGCTTTTGTGATACGAACCACACACGAACAACTGATGGCAATGTGGGCTTTGTTTTGTCAGTGTCAGAAGATGATCACAGAATCCTTGTTTATTGAATTGTTTTTGTCATTTTCTGTTTGCTTTTACAGCAAAATGTTTGTGTGTGCCATGTTTTTTTTGGTAGGTTTTATATTGTGAGTCATTGTTTCCCATACATTGATTTATTTGTGGCGGCTCGCCACAATATCAACATTGACCGCCACATATAGATTTTTTTTTTAAACCTATTAAGTAGTCAAAAGCCCTCGCCGTTGCGGAGTCATGCATTCGGCGTTGCATTGTTGTTGAGGCTGCATAAAATAGGTTCGTTCGCCAACGTTTAGTAGCTGGGTTCCCCACGCGCTCGACAAGTTTTACGATAATGACCGCCCGCTAGGAACAAAACTGAAAGTGAAATGTATAGCAGCATAGCGCTTCTGTGGTGGTGTATTAAAAAAAACACATCTCAATAGTAGCTTATGCAGTTTGTACTTTTTTTTTACATTAGAAAGATATTGAATATTCAACAGATATTCATGCTCTGAATTAGCGTTGTGACGCCGTGAACAAAAGGCGCGATCACCGATATGAGCCCCAGTGTGTCTAGCGGTGTATACCTGCCCAAGAGACGGGGCTTCCAAGCAAAACCTCTCAATAGAGCTATCATTTGGTCAATATTTCTACACAATCAGCGAATTACTTAATATTAAGTACCCTGCCCCATCTAAAAACGCATTCAACTAGATATGTCACGTTTCCAAATTTCTCCAATGGATATAACATTAATATATCCATTTCCTCAATGGATATAACATAAAAATAGCTGCTTAGACGTGTATCCCGCTAGCTCTACAACAGGAAAAAGCAGGTCAAAAACTGTGACCAGCCGAGCTCCGGTGTGGGTGTAACGCACAGGACTGTATAAAATACAGATTAAAACTGACGTTCAATATGCGTAAATTAGTGGACAAATAGGAGGACTGCGATGTAGTTGATTATTGAAATATGCTTGGGTCCAATTAAAACCAGGTCCACTTTGTTTCTCACCTGCCTGATTTCAGGAATCATGCTGTGTGGAGATTGCCTCGTATCGATCACGCTCAGTACACTTATATTCCACTTACTATGCCATGTTCGATATAGCACCACCTATAAGTGTATGGCCATCACAGTCACTGCAATATTCTTCAAGCATTTTATATATTATAGATTTGCGCCCTTCAATTTTATATGCAGGTTACAACCCTGATTAAGGCCCAAAAAATGAAACCCTGGATAAAAGCACCAACCTCACTGTATTCTATCTAAACCGACATATCTTATTTATTTAGGCCTACTCTACATAAGCTGTATGCAGAAACAGGTTTATCCCAGTTCTATTCATGAACGTTGGTGTCCTTGATCATAATCATCACCATATTAAGGTTCAGCAGGCCTAATTACCAGTAACAGTGGATTTTGATCTGCTTCACACATAAGAAAATACATCTGACATTTCCTTCCCCTGAAGGTTTTCCTCTCTCTCTCTCTCTCTCTCTCTCTCTCTCTCTCTCTCTCTCTCTCTCTCTTTGTCTCTGTCTCTCTCTCTGTGGATACTGGGGCCAGATGCACCCCTGACATGGCCTCTTTGATAGATAGCTGAATGAAATCGGATCTGTGTAAAAAGGACAAGCACTCGGGGAGGTGCACAGCCTGCATGCCTTTCAGTCAACGGGGCGCTCCCTAGGATATTTACTCAGTCCTAAAGGGCTTGCACTGCAGTTCCAGCCCAGAGTAGTACAGTAGGTCAACCGCCGATAGAGTTACCTCTCCTTTGTGGAGGTGTCATACAAATTAGACCTCACAACTGTTTACCCAGTCAAGCAAGGACAGCTGCGTCTTTCTCCGCCCTCCAATCCCCACCGCTGAATGTTACTCCTTTGGGGGGGCCATCTGTGAGAAGTCAGTGAGCAGGGTGATCAGATGGCTGCTTGCTAGCTTTACCTCTGTCGCTGCTGAGATCTGGATATGAATTGCCATTCTCTGAATCCCTCCAAGCTGAGAGCATGCCGGTATCCAGATGCCATTTCTCACTGTTCTCCTAATCAGAGCTGAGTAATGCCAGGTTGTACACTGAGTCATTTTCTTCCCTGGTTTCGCTACATTGTCACAGTAGGCAGTTAACAGACAGTAGGACTGGAACTGTGCCTGTGCACATCTACAGTGGCTGTATACGGCTGTACCCTAAAATTCAAATAATTCAGAGCGCCCTACATAGTACGAGTAGACACAAATTAAGGTTAGGAAGATATTGGATATTCACGCGCAATAATAAATCTTAAGTGGGAACGAATGGGACAATCCACGGTCCAAGTCCCGGTGGGTCAAGCGGTATTAACTGAAACGCAGAAACAATGGCGTCAAAGTAGGGCAAAAAGAGAGGCGATCCCCGGTCATGACTTGGAAAAAAGGGAGCGAAATGCACCTGAGTGTGCCTTCACTCCCTGCTTTAGATCACTTTATTACAGCGTGTGAATATCTGTTGAATATTCAACATCGTTAAAATGTACCACGGTTCTCATCAAATGTTATGAATTTTGTGTGCCTGTTACCTGTTACCATTGCGGCATGTAAAACAGGAAAACATTATTTATTTTTCCCAGGTACAACCCTAGCTGTAGATGTGCAATATATGAAATATGAATTCATGTAGAAAGCTTAGAATTTTAGCATTTCTTATTCACATCATCACTCATGGTGCAATCTGAACATGAACTCTTAGAGCCAAGATGGTTTAACACTTAAAGTGCTGACATAGTGTCAGCACTTTCACTATTAAACTAATCTTGTAGACGTTCCAACGTGATTGATATGATGAGGTCCCAATTCACTGACCCAGTAAGTGTGTATTTGCTTGTGAACATCATGGCAAGATTTTTTCGCCCAGTATATAAACTACTGAAAATCAGTGCCTGGCCCAAACACATCCCATCTGTAGGGCTATTCCAGAAATATCTTCAGAGGTATCTTCATTCCACATTTTGGGATCAAACTCGTAATTACTGCATATTTATAGGCCGTGTCCTCTTTTTGCCAGTATTATGAGTGACTTGTTCTAGCTCGCAGTCTAAAAGCGACAAATTGTGAACACATGGAAATTCTGATTACGGAAAGATTTTCAATTAATCTTGTTAATTCCCTTGAGATTTGAATGAGCAAATTCTAATTTAAGAAAACTTGCACATTATAATCGTGTGTGTATAAGTGTGTGTCTTCTTTTTGTGTAAGCTCCATTTGCTGATTTGTGTTCCGTATCACGGTGTGGGACCAGGGCTGCCGATGCAAGTGTAATTATTTGCTACGGTGTGCTGTTTAAGGGGATTGGGAGGCCAACACTGTTTCTGTGTCCTTTTACTCGGCACCTCAACAAGAATGCAGAATGCCGCTGATTTATTATTTACAGCTTCTAAATGGCTCAAATACTTGTAGATGGCATCCCATGATACTGACCTTTGTATGTGGATGATACCTAATCAATTGTATGACCTTGAAATCTATATCGATAAAATTAAGGGTGAAAGAAAAATCAATGGTTCTAAATTAACCGATGCTAATTTGTATTGCAGGTAAATGTATAAATGTACAATATACCTTCAAAAACATACATATTAATATAATATTTCCAAATAATGAAAGTGATTGACTTGAATTTGTGGAAAGAACATTGGCTAAAAAGCCTTCCTGAACAAATTGATTGAAGTTTCTGATACACAACCTTTTTATTTTACCAGGGGAAGAAATGGTCTGTTACAAGAAAACATGCAACATGTAAAAAACACGCTGAGGCACAAAACAAGCTGAAAACATGCAAAAATGCTGGAAAAACTGTCAACGGACTAATAACAAAGTTACAAAATATAAATTTTAACTTGTTTATTTTTGGAACTTGCCCTGCAGTAAAGAGGGAGTCTTTCCTCATTCATCCACTGGTTTCAAACTAGGGATGTCGGTTTCGGTTAATTTTACTTTCGATAGCCCGACACCCATTAACTGGCAACTAACAGGTTAATAAAAAATTAAATAAATTATGTGAGATTTTTTTTATTGGGTTTGCATTCTTCACGTTTTAATTATTTTCAAAAAGAGAACTAAATGATTAGGCTATCATTTTCACTCCCGGCTCCAGCCCATCACCTGCGAAACAAGCGATCTCACGCGCTATGCTTGTTTGTTGACAAGATCACTCACAGGCTGAGTTGACAGCTAGAAGTTTATCAGCACCTGAAGCTGCTACAAAGTCTGACCGAAATTCCGTTAGTGAATATCAACAGAATATCTGGTGAGTCAAACGAGTATTTGTGCAAATGGAATAACGATACTTAATATTCGGTAGAAGTTCATGTTGGAAAGACGTACTTTCTTAATAGTTTCTGGTTAGGTCGCTAGCTATAGTTTCTGGTTAGGTAGCTAGCTCAAGAAAGGGCTTAAAAGACTAACCGGTCTGGGTGATCAAACCATCGTAACCCTCTCTCCTGCCAATTCACTGTTTTCTTTGTCCACAAATTTTCGCTTCTGCGTCCAGTGTGAACTCGGCGTCCCGTTAGTGGTGTGTATGCAAATTAACCTATAGACCGACGTCTGTAACCGGTCAAAAATATTCTCGTGATTAACCGATTAATGGTTAACCGTTGACAGCCCTATTTCAAACTCTTCTGTAGACGTGCCGCTGACTTGGTCCTTTGGAAAGGCCATGGCTATGTAATGCATGCTCGGTTGAAGAAGTTTCGTCTTAATCGTCTGATCAGAAATAGGGTTGCAAAATTCCGGGAATATTCGAAGTTGGAAACTTTCAATGGGAATAAACGGGAATAAACGGGAATAAACTGGGAATTATGGGGTAATTTATACTACTGTATTTACCTTGTCATATACAGACATAAATATAAACATTTTGTTTTGTCATAAGCACACATGCATGCAAACATTCCTAATACAAATTATAAAAATGACATTTGTGAGGGGGATTTAGGTTTCAGTTTCCTTAGGTTTCAGTTTCCTTATCGTCGGACAGCTGATAAGGAAACCAAAACCTAAACCCCCCATTCATCGGTATTAGACACTGAAGCAGGATGTAGACATTGTACTGATTTGTAGCATTCAAAACATTCATTCATTCATTCAAACCTTTATTTATTCTCAAATAGACAGTTGAGGTTACCCTCATTTACAATGTCGCCGAGACTTACAGGCATTTCAATATGCAAAAACAATTAGTAATAAATAAAGAAATCAGTTTACATTGTAAACATATAACATATTCCCAAAAGAACACTTTGCGAATTACTTATGAGGTAGGAAATACATTCAACATATGTATTAGACCACAAGGACACATACAATGTTTTTTGGGGAGAAAATAGCATAACATTTCTTTTTTCAAAATTTCCAAAATTCCCGAGCTAAACTTCCCGTGGAAAATTTCCGGAAATTTACCGCCCCTTTGCAACCCTAATCAGAAACTCTTCACGAGAGAGCCAGTCATTCATTAAGTGGGTCTGCCTTGGCTGGAGGATTAAAGCCATTTATTCTGTTTCACTTGCAAAATGATTATGAAGACAATGTTTTGGAGTACTGATGTCATAGCAGTTTGAAAAGATTAGTGATTTTTCTGAGATTTCTGAAACGCTGTTTAATTTTTGGTTACACTTTACATTAGTGTCCTGTTACAGGGTAATTACACAAGTACTGTGTAATAATAAGACATTTGACAGCATGTACAGCATGTAATAATGTTATGTAACAGCATGTAACTACAGTGTGGTTAGGGGTTGTTTTATCTATAAACATTTGAGCTTTCGTAGTAGTATAATCCATAAAACCTAACTCATAAAAAGGGGATTACAACATTCACAACAAGAGTTAATTGGTATTTGCCTTTCATCAGTGTGGTGTGGATTGGCATATGACTGAGGTTCCACTTATAAATAATTTCTACACCATTACCTGCCCTCCTTTGAAATTCACTCCACAACCGGTATTGTAAATGAAAGTAACACATTAGAATGTATTGCTTGTGTCTGCCCTGCATAAGCTCTGAGAAATTGCATTAACACATTGAGGTAACGCAAAGATTGATGTGTAATTTACAACTAAGGCTTTTCTCCTGGGTACAGCTTTGTTAAAGTTAATCATTTCCTATATCTGTACCTAAAATCTATCTGTTATAAAGGTTTATAAAGACAGTGGAGGACACAATTTATTGTAATTTTTCCTACTGTAATTTTTCATACAGATATGTCTTATAAAACCAGATATTTAATAGTAAACCATTAAGTTGCACGTTTGGGCGGTTGGTTCCGTTTTTGCAAATGCGACAATAACTAACAGGCGAGTGTTAGTTGAGCAGCTGCTGCTGAAAGCATTTTGTAGGGAGGTATATAGTTTTGATTGTCCACAGATGTCTGACTGTAATTTTTTATCCCACTATCAAAATCGTGGGATGTAGTGGTGTTTTCCTTCCAATTGTTCAATGTTTTCTTTTTTTCTTACAGCCAATATCAAAATGTATATAGATGGAAAATTTCAGTTGGGCACGCTTTCAACCCTTGTCTGTTTTTTGTTCTTCCTAGGGCACAATGTGGTTAAATGGAAAACGAACGCATAGACCGTGAGGATTCTCTTATCCCTGCTCCAGCACCACAGCCGTCTGAGAGGGTGTCAGACCTCACCGAGGCAAATCTGGGCCGTTGGCACTAAAATGTCCCTAAGTGGTGGCACTGCAGGCGGGAAAGGTGTGGACTCTAATGCGGTGGACACTTACGACAGCGGGGATGAGTGGGATATCGGTGTTGGAAATCTGATCATTGACCTTGACGCCGATTTAGAAAAGGACAAACTTGAGATGTCTGGCACCAAGGATGGAATGACGGCACCACCGAGTGCAGTGGCGGCGTTGCCGGACAACATCAGGTTTGTTAGTCCCGTGTCTGGCTCTCAAGGCAAGGAAAGCAAATCCAAATCCAAGCGCAACAAGAACTCTAAAGACAATAGTAGCAAAGCCTCAGCTGGAGATGGGGCCAAAAAGGAAACTACGGGGAGGACTCAAGGGGAGCCTACGGGAGCAGGGCCCGGAGCCACAGGCAACAATTCAACTTCTGGGAAAAACTTGGAAAAGGGGGCCAAGGCCTCCCGAGGTGCTCTCAGTGGAAAGAAAGAGAAGGAAGGGGCTAATGCAAAAAGTAAGAAGGACAAAGTGGATGGAGGCCCAGTGGTGGCAATAGCTGCTGCAGAAAAGGATGTTGTGGCCCAGACCCAAGGGGCTTTGGGGAGTACTCGCAACACATCCTTTGAGAACACACAATCAACAGACCTGCCAGGGGCTGATCAAATGGGGAATATTGCACTTGAACCTGTTGGGATTGTACCAGCATTAACCACAAAAACTGAACCAGATGAACTAGAAAATAGTACTAATGAATGCAGAACACTGAAGAAGGTGAAAAATGAAAAGGTGAGTTTCTCTTTATTTTTACTATCCGCTGTATCTTTTGTTACCTCCCATGTTGTTCTGTTTTGCAGTTATTTTATTTGTGCTTTTGGAACAACTCCAGGCATTCTTTTAGATGAGGCCCATACTATGTCATGCCTAGTCACTACTTAAGAATGTGAAGGGCAAAAACGACCATTTAGAGGACGTCCTCTCACGAAGTTGAAATTTATTTAACATTTAAGTCAAGTGGCAGCGGATACTTTATTTGCATGTTCATGGTGGGATTCGCTTGTAATTGTCATGCAAACTAAGATGTCGTCTGTGTCAAAACTACTGCCTTTTTGGGGGTTTGTCAAACTAACATTTTAGAAGACCTTATTTTGTAAATTACTATCAAAGAAACTGGTTAATTCAAACCTGTGTTTCATAAGGGTAGTAAACACAATTTAGTTTTCCTATTTTGTAACTGCTTTTTCCCACCCTATTTTAAGCGTTTACATCCCCACAGTTGCCACACAAGAGCGAGTCATGGGTGGACTGCTTAGCTATTCACCCACACTTATCTTGTCCACTCACAGAGTTGATCTATCTTTGTGTGTGCTGAATGCCTCCGAGCAGCCCTTTCAGGCTCTCCCAGTGTAAAAAAGACGGCAGTGCGGGCTGTTGCCCGGGACTGTTTTTGTCTGTCATCGTGCTCCATTCTTAATCCCACAAGCCCCAGCAACGCCTGGTGCAGTAGGGTGGGGGAGGGAACCTACGAGTGCACAACCCGCCTCTGCCGTTTTCCCTGCTGCTCTGGGGGATGGGCGGGCAAGAAGCCTGTTAGATTCCTTAAATCCAGGACACCCTGACAGGAATGCAAGCTGCACAGTCTCTCCAGACAGCCTGAATGTGGAAGGAAATTTAAGGACAGGAGGCTTAGCCATCACAATGTATTTATAATGAAAAGGCATCCTTGTGAGCAGCTCATGGATTAGTTGACACTGAATAGAGCAAAAGGGCCACAACTGCGATCACAGAGATGGCTTTTGAAATCTGTGTTGATAAAATGGCAACCACAAAACCACCCAGAGTTAATGAAACATTACATCAAATGACTGGTTGACATTTTGAGTGTGGCATGTGAGAGATTGTAGTAAGAATAAATGACTATATTCTGTGTGCCTATTTTGGATTCAACATGGTGGTGGCTTTTATTTAGCTAACAAGTAGTACATTAAACCAATGCACCGTTGAGCAAATTATATTACGAAACTAAAGACCTCATTGGCTGTCTTGTTAAAGTTTCACTATCAATTTCTTAACAGAGCTAGGCTGATTAGCTGTCTCAAAGGGCAGCGTTCCACTTGTATTTATCCGAGAGGATCATTCACTTACACACAAGTGCTTTGCGTACGTGCGTGAAATGTTACACCTGCATTGTTTCTTGACTAACTTAAAGCTCCCCAAAGCTTGTCTCTTGTTGCTAAATAAATCACCTCTGCTTCCTTAATACATGCACTAACCCTCACTGACTGGGGCCTGCTCTCACTCCTCTCATTATACAAGCCTGGAGGAGTGAGGCATTCGTCTGCTGTCCCGGTGTACTGCTGGCCTTGACGAATGGAGCAGCTCTCATGGAAAAATACATTGGCAGTGTCACTTGTTAGAAGGAAGGAGAAGCGGGGGGGGGGCTGCACTGGAGACTAGTGTAAGAGCATGGCTGCCACTCGGCACAGTTACTGATACTCAGCTTGCAGAGAGAAGGGTGCCATGAGAGATGGCTTGGTTTCTTTCACTTGCCTGTGCCCAAATGATTGTTGCTCTTGTTTTACAGCTCATTGCTTTTTTAGTAGCACCAGGGTTTTTAAATGGCCAGGTAAAGTCACAGTAGTGTGACCTTGTTCTGAAAGGGGAAGGGAGGTTATATAGAGAGGCTACCATTTTCTACACACAATGAGGCTCTCAGTTTACCTATCAATGTGCCCGTAAAGTTCATACTTTTCATAAACTTTTCCAACATTATCTGTTGGGTTTTAAATAACAGAAAATGTTTTTTAACCTCATGAGAACAGTTTTTTTTATTATATTCAATGATATTTGAATTTATAGTAATAATACAGCCTAAAACACCTAATAATACAGCCTAAAACAGCCTAGCACCGCAGGTGCTATTTTACCGCTTTTGCTGCGGCTAAACTCCATTTCTGTAGACGCTACTATGTCACACGGAGACATTGCTGCAGTAGTTACAATGGGGTTTAATAGGAGAGTACATCTTCAAATCTGTGTAGCATCAACCATAATTATCAGATATTAGTTTCATTCCCATATATAACAACTCAGGGGTTCTGTCTCAGAATCACTGCATATAAAATGTTTGCAATGTTCCTTTGGCGAGAAATCTGTATTTTAGTAAGAGGACACACACTTTTTTGCTGGCCAGCAGCCTGGTAAATCCAGAATGCACTTAGGCTTTGCGGCCTTGGGGCGTGGCCATGATCTCCGCACAGCTGCCGAAGAAGAGGAAATGGCCTGGTAGTCACTGTTAACCCGGCCGTTTTGGTCTGTTCTGGCAGCGGGGAGCCCAGATATGGCCGATACATCTAGGTTTCGACATGCGGTCCCAGACCAATTCATTGGATATCCCTTATTTTCTTTGAGCATAAACTTGCTATCCTCAGCGATGGCTGCATACCGAAATGTTCACCAAAGTATTGGCTATAACTCTGTGAAAGGTTTCTTTTTTTCGGTTTGGGACTTTGAGTTTTTCCCCGAAAGCAAGGGGTACACGATAAAAATCCAGCACCGAAAAACTGCCATCAAGTGTTCTAGAATGCACCGCTGCTAAGCTAAAGTTGGCTGACTAACGTTAGTGTTGCCAAGCTAGCTCTCCCAGCCAAGTCGCCAGCTCTCTAATCCCACGACCGTTGTCATGAAGGGATGGTCGAAATTTGATCACCCGTGTGGCATTGTATCATAGCATACTGCCTAGCTAGCTGTCTAGCTAGCTTTCACAATTATACATTTTTTACTGTTATACATATCGTTATAATACATTTGATTCATTTATTTAATTTATAAATGTACAATTTACAGAATGTTGCCTCCTGATGTTAGGAGGGGGTAGCGAAAGTCATTCTGGGTAACATAGGAAAATAGCACACTGGAGCAGATCGCGGGAAGCCTGACACGACAGCCAGTGACAAATTGCAAATAACGATAAAGTACAATATTACACACATCGGAAAGATAGGACTTGGGGTGCTTTGTACATCACCAATATACGTTTTATAACGATGAAGTGTTTTCGACTGTATTATTACTTTAATGCCAGTAGGTCATGGCAGAAATACATAAAATATCACCCTAGACCTATCTTACTGCTTGATATAAAAAAATACTTATTCTTGCATTATGAAATGTTATATGTATATTAGTATATTGAAAAGTATTAACTGTTTTCAATCACAAGGGAAATGTGTTTTGGTTTTTAATCTCAATACAAAGATTTCATTATTGTCATTGCTGTAAATACTTGTTTACATATGTTTGTTTGAATTGCTCTTATTGCTTGCTAAATACTTAAATGTTGAAGGAGCTGTGGCAGATTTTGCGTCATGTTGGCCTATGCACATTTATTTGTCTAACAAATAAATGAACAAACAAATAAAAAAGCACTCTTAACAAAGACTTTGCTACTGTAACAGTATGAACATACAACCATTTGAATAATGTCAAATAGCAAATAAAGTAAAGTGTTACAGTTTGAACCTAGGCCTATTAGTATGATAAGTAGTAGACGTAATATATGCATGATAAGTAATCGAAGTAGTGTTAGTATGAAAGTACCAGTAGTAGAAGAATGATGGGTAGTAGAAGTAGTATGATAGGCCCATTAGTATGATAAGTAAGCCTATTAGTATGATAAGTAGTAGTAGTATTAGTATGATACATAGTAGTATTGGTATGATAAGTAGTAGAAGTAGTATTAGTATGATACATAGTAGTAGAAGTATGACATAATTTGTGCTTGTAACTTGGAAAAAGTAAAGTGTTGATTTTATTCTTTGACGGCTAGTTCGTCTAGTTTAGGTCATAGAATGATGGCTGTTGGAATCAGTGGATTCTCAGCTTTCATATGCCATATTGTTTCTATAGATAGCACAACGTGAAAAAGATAGCCTTAGATAGCCTTTAGAAACATAGCCTACCTCATTGTGTGCGGAAACAGATAAACAGCAATGCCTTGTATGAAGAACCTAGCCTCAAACCATAGCCTCCTTCTCAAAAATGATAACTCTGACTACTATAAATTGGGCATGGTCATGCTCAGTAGAAGTAGACGAACATGTGGATGTCCAACATGTGTCTGTCCCTTCAAGTATGTGAGTTTATTCGCGACTTAAAAATGGTGTAAAAGACAAGACTAACCAACGGGGAGAGTCTCCATTGGGGGCCATAGTAAAATAAGTGGGGGTCGTCACACAAACGCTCGATGCTCAACAAGTATAATTCCAATCGCTTAATTATTTTAACGCTAGTGAAACAAGAACCACCATAACTGCTTAAGCTTCACATTGAGTTTCTTGGTGAAATATTGACGTTTTTACTTTCCACATTACCTAAGGGGGATGTCCTTAAAGTGCCCACCAAGTTAAGTCCCTTGGCCACTCTGAAGTGGACCTGTGATTGATTAAATAATGCCAGCTCATTAGCAAAATAGTATTTGCGCATAGCTTGACCATTTTTAACTGAATCAAAAAAAGG
>OOFB01029955.1:67474-95024 GCA_900323305.1 Trachyrincus murrayi
TTTTTTTTTTCCCCCCAACCCCCCCCCCCCCCCCCAGCCCTCAACGTTGTTCTCCCCCCTAAGCTCTCCGTGAGCCTTGGTGATGTGTGTCTGGGTCGCTGTGCTACGAGAGAGACGTGTGTTGGGGAAGGAGGCTCGGGGGTGGTGGTGTGAGCTGGGAGGCTTGTACAACTAATTCAGCTCATGAAAGACTTATGCAGCGAGAGCAGCTGTCCTCCATTGTCAGCCTGAACATTTTCATGGTGCCTCGCTTTGCTGCTTTAATGCGCGGGTAGCAGGAATGCTGGGAGGAGGGAAATGGAGATGGGACAACATGTGAGACGATGGTAAATAAAGCGAGGAGGTAAGAGAAGGCACAATATAACAAGACTTCCATTGGCAGGAGTACACGTAAATGTGTTCTTTTGTCTCGCCCCGCTGTTTGAAACATGGCGGGTATGTGGTTGTACCATCGTCTAATAATATAAACTGAGTCTGTTCTAACCCAGTGTGCATTGAGCAGAAGAGAAGCAAGGGGGAAAGGGCTGCGTCTTTAATGCTAGGCGAGAGAGGGCAGATGAGGGGTAAGAGGAGGAGGGGAGGCTTAAGGAAAGGAATGGGGGAGGGGAGAACTGTATTATGAATGGATAGTCTTTAGCACCACCCCTCCCCCAACACACACACACACACACACACACACACACACATAGTTTGTCACAGGCTGCCGAGGCTGTATTTGGAATGAGAGGGCTGCCTGAAAGTTCCAGGATTCCGGAATCCTTGAGGCATGTGGTCTGATTAGCAGAACAAAACCCACACAGTAGGGAGGAGCAGACATGCCCCCCCCCCCTCACCCGCATAGAATTTTTTACCAACCAAGGAAGAGCTGGCTCAGAGTTTCTACAGCATGTTTATGGCAGAGTTGTGTGTGAAGCCATTTTCTTTCTTCTATTTTGATTGCCATTGTTTTAGCCAGGAAAGACTATAAAAAAGAACTGCCTTGAAATGTATTTATGTTTCTCCTCTTACGCAAAAGAACACGACGTTTTCAAGGCCACATCGCATTGTAAATTGTACTGTAAAATGATGGATTAGCAATTGTGCCTTTTTTGTCCACAACATCAAGCATTAGGAGGTTTGTATTAGTTCTTAGTAGTTTCTACATCTTCCACATCTCTAATGAGGTTCATTCCAGACTGAGGAGTCCTGTCATACAATTAGCACATGTCTTTAAACGGTGGCCCCTAGCCCGGGGACCAGGATATAGGCCAACTGAACATTTATATATATTGTGATGTAACGCTCTTCATTTTGCTTATTAACCTCATTTATGATTTCCACATTTTTTTCACGAATATAGGCTTGGCCCATGTTTTGTTGAGACAAAAATGTTTTATCTAGCACTTTAATCTAATTATGCTTTCAGTTCTGCTTAACCTAAGGCGAGCAGTTGAAGTTGATGTAATGCTGTTGATATTATGTGAGAATCTTCCCTCTGTCAATCCAGTTGCTGTACGTGTCAGAGCCTATACAACGGAAACAGGGCCAGCTTGTCATATTGCAAACCAGTTAAGCCTTTTCTGTGCTAGACACGATAAAAGGCAAATGCAGACAAACTAGCAAATCCATTTTCCTATGCCTCAGTTGGTGGTGTGGTGGGGGGTCGAAGTTGTTGTAGTTTGACTGAAGAGGTTGTCAGGGCTTATCCCCCTTGTTACATTTTGCCCGATGTCAAAAGGCTATCTGCCAAGAATAGAGCAGCAGCAGCCTGCGTTTCAGATAAAGGAACCGGAGAAGCCAGTTAACTCATGTGCGTGCTCTTCGCAGTGCTCCACGTCTCCTTAAAGCCATGCCGAGAGGTCAGCCCAGAAAGAAAAGCTTTTATAGGCTAGACGTAGACCTCTAATCCAGTGACTACCAGGCCTGTTTCTAAACCTAATTAATTATGAGCCGGTTGACATAAATAACTGGCTCTTTTTTTAATGCTTTTTATTTTTTCTCTTTCTCTCTGAGCGTTTGCATTCTGGGCTCTGTGTGTGTGTGTGTGTGTTGATGTCTGCTTCCAAGCTTAGGAGTACAGATTTGAGATGAAAGGATTTTCTTTGCCATTCTAATCCACACAGACAGCTAGACCCTTGTGATTATTCCCGCCCTCTTTTCCCTACTCATCTCTCTGAATGCAGGGCCTTTCTAATTCACCCTAAAAAGGGTTTCTAAAGGGGATTATGCCACTGATAGAAATTAAAGGGAGAATACGTCCATCCTTTGGGACTAAATAATGTCTGACTTTCAGGCTTCGTACGGATGCTCCCGATTGTAAAGGGCGCTCGTTTTGTCCCGTGTCCCTGAAATATGCAAAATTATTAGAATGATTTGAATCTGGGTGAAGTAGTTAATTTGGTGTTGGTTTGAATGCTAATAATCATTTGGTTTAAGTGATCTTATTCTCATGTCTCTGTGGAACAGCGATGAATTTGTCCATGATGGATGTCACCAACATGAGTCAAAAATCCAAAACACAGTTGAAGTTTAACAATATAATGTCAATTTAATGTAAGGTTTATTTCTAAAAATACCTCCCATCACCGTGCCAATCCCAAGAACAAATTCACAGATGTATGAGTAACATGTGATTAGTGCATTAAATATGTATGTAGTGTAAAAAGCCACATGCAAGGGATTACCTTACTTAACATTCTGAAGCACTATATTTGACAGAAATATTTAAAGCTGTTGTTTTCAAACTTTCTGGGAAGAGAGAGCGTGTGCGTGTGCGTGTGCGTGCGTGCGTGCGTGCGTGCGTGCGCGCGCGTGTGTGTGTGTGTGTGTGTGTGTGTGTGTCTCATTACCACTGTATTACTAAACCCTCGGCCGGTTAATGGAGTTTCCTTCTCCACACCTTTCATTCTGCAGTCCCTGTTTTATTCACATCTGCAATGTTGCTGTATTTAGTGTTCAGTTAAATTCAATTGACATCAATAATCTTTATTTTTAATACTGGCCCTATTTGCTGGTACCATAAATACATTTTTGGTACCCAGGAGCGATTGACTATTCTAAATGATCATTGTTGTTAACATTTGTACTTTAATACAACTGGCAGAGGCTCTGTAACCAGAGCAAAACTTGGCCTCTGTTGGCCTAAATGCATTACTTGGGGAAAAGAGCTTAAAGTATCTTACCAGCATGCGGGTGTAGGAGCTGCTGGGTCTTTACTTTAAATTACCAAGCCAAACACGGTGTTCAGACTGCAAGGTATGTTGGGAGATATTTACTGCCAAGCGAGAGCCATCACTTACTGAAACCAGCTGAACAGCAGCCTTCTCTTTGGCAGAGTGCAGAGAGTAATGTTTGTTTTGTGGAGAGCCTATAGCTTGGAAAAGCTATTTTGGAAAAGTGTTAAGGGAAAGCACCTTTTTTTCCCCCCAACAAAGGACTGTGAAGATGCACACTGATATATTTATGATGACTAACTGAGAATCGGGGCGTGCTCAATTGCATTTTTGTCTTTATACTATAAATGGCATGGTTGTCGGTGTGTTAATCCAGACCATTGACCTCCTGTAAATATCGCTCTGTTTGCATTATTTACCATATTAAAAGCATTTAATGCCATAGGTCATATATTGAGTCTGCACCTTTACTAAACATTTGGTCATATGCCAGCGGGCTTTACAGGCCCTGCTGTTTTAGTTTTCCATGCTGTTAGCTTTCTTCAAACAAGACTGTTCCATGCATCAAAGTCACCCCTGCCTGAGTAGTGCTCTCTTGTGAATGCTGATGTGCACAATGGAAAGTGCATTGGAGTGTCCTTGAACACACCAACCCTGCAATATATGTTAGCAAAAAAAACAACAATACCGTTCATTTGTTCATCCCTTCATACAGTGGTTTTCACCCATGGTTGGGCCTTACCCATTTAGTCAGCATTCCAGTCAGTTGGGATTTTTCTTACTTACCATAGATATTGGTTTGACGAGAATGAGGTTGGAAATTCTGGCTGACATCATTCCAGTCTCCATAATCAGCCAAGATAGAAGCTATAGGGCTGTATTAGTGAGCATCTATAATTGGGTTCCAAATGCCAAGAGTACAAAGCAACCATCTGTTTTTTTCCTTGGCAAGGCCAATGGGTGGATGCAATGGATAGGATCTAGCATGCACAGTACAGTTGAAAGCTAATCATTTTTCAGCGAGCTGAACCACAATCAGTGACTATACATATAGTCGATAGAGTAAAGCCATTAAGTATATTTTGGCCTCTTAGTTTTGCGTTAAACAATTTGAATTTGCTGTTCTGTATGTTTGCATCTTAATTATGTGCGACAATAAAAGTGTATATATTTGGTCAGCACACTATTTTTGATTTGTTGTGGTTAATGGGAATTTGAGCACACGCAAGGAAAGACAGCATTGTTCAAAACCATCTCATGAGTCAAATTACTTGTTTACATGTATGGCTGTCTACCCCAAATGGACATGGATGTGTTGCAGTGGTGGTCGGGGGAGAAGGGTACATGCAAGGCGATCGATACGGGGGAAGTTAACATGGAGATGAGCTGGTCTTTATGGGGGAGCCTGGGGAGTTGTTTAGTCCTTGGCGTCATGCTGATCTCGCACTTTCAATTATGTTTTGCAAGTGGGGTGCGCTTCTTCCCATCTGGAGAACTATATTATATAAATTAAGTACATGTAATGTAAATATTAAGATGTAGCCTGTACTTTAAAGGTAAGATTGGAGAGTTGTAAAGAGAGAGAGGAGAAAAGAGCATAAGAGAGCAACATTTTGAAACTAAACGACCAAAAAAACGTCCCCTCCCTCTCCGCTCCCTCCCTGCTTATGTTTCTCCGCCATTGAGAAGTGTTGCATTTCACGCACCTGTGATTGACAGACAAGATGGATTCCCCAAACCAATCACGGAAGAGAAGCCCTGATTGGTCAGAAATGAGCCAGGAGGGGTTTAAAATCTAAATTAAGCATCAGAAAATGATGTTCTATGAAATCCATTGCAATCTCACGTAATTTCAGTCTATCGATTTCCTTCTATTCCTTCACGCCGATTTAATGGGTGGAGTCTATTTTCCCTCCTAGCTACATAGCCAAGCGGGTGGCCAATTACCGTACATTCATGTGGCCAAGCCAGGCCACTCACTCAATTAATGAAGTGGTATTATGTTAAAGGAGAACCGTCTGCTTCATACGCATGTTGTATGCTTCATACACGGCAAAAAATCCCGAAAAGTTGGACCATTCGTCCGGTTTAGAGAACGCAAATACAAAAAACGTTCACAACACTCGTATGAAGCAGTACTCTCTTATATTAGAAAATAGCCGAGCTTGATGGGTCCCCTTTAACAATGTCTTCAAATGAATTGAAACCCCTGATGGGATTTATTTTGTGTTAATACTTATTGTTTTCTCTGCCTATCAAGGTATCAGGATGACTCTATTCACTTTCAAGATAACAGAAGAGTTTCTCTTGATCACACGTTGATTTGCTGATATATGATATGCGATGGTTCTGTGGAGTAGCTTAGAAATAGTAGGTTTTCTTATCAAGTGTTCAGGGCATACAAGAGTCTGGCAGCGTGCCAGTTCTCATGTCTGACAACTAACAACAAACAGTTAGGTCTATTCATTGTTGTTCATCATTTATTAACGTAATCTAGGCCTGACTTAATACCCCAAACACTTCTGTTATCCCCAATTATAAGATAATTGTTATTCATAAGTAATGCAATATCTCACACACACATGGTACCAAATTGCTATCGTTGTAGGGAATATAATACAACATGTTTTCTTTCCACAATAGATCATTTCATAATCTGTATCTCAATGTGCACATATGCAGTAGTGACATTGCGTGCGAAGGATGCAATGTTTTTAGTTTTTTTTGAAGGACGAGATGGCTAAGGCAAATTAGATCATGTTGTGCTAAAACCTTTTTAGAACTAAAACTTGTTGCTTGATACAAAACTAAAACTCACAAGGTCTTTAGTCCATGACTAATCTAGAAGAAAAGCCTATCTTTTAAACAGGGCTCTGCAGTGCGAGCATGTCACTCACATTTGCGAGTAAAAAATACATTATTTCACAGAATACATCACAGGTTGCTTTAAAAACTATCCGTGCTCCTGAACGACACACTATATTGTAAATGAATACATAACCCCACTTATCAGAAAAAATTCTATGCTTAATGCTTACATAGTCTAATATTTTTCTGGATAAAAAAAGTGTCCCACCCCTCTGACAATGCAAGTTAGTTGCCAGCAGCTGTTGCCTGAAAAGTAGGCCCGTTAATCACCTTTTATGGAACTCTTTATTTTTACATATTGCAAAAAAATTATAATGCAATTTTTTTCCAATATCAAGCTGCCCTACCACTTAGTATTTTTATATGAACCGTTTTCAGAACACATTTTCCCATTTTCATACATGCTTTGTCATAATGCTTCTTGAATAGTCCATAACTTCAAACAAACAAACAAAACGATAACTAGAAACAATTAGCAAATAGATCAATGGCATCTGCCTAATGGGAACCACAACGAGTGGTAGCTAGACCTAACATCCCTGTGCTCCTCGACGGTCGGCTTGACAACGCTCCCTGGTATATAGGCGAGGGTATCGTCTGTGCTAGTGGGTAGCAGCTGTAGTCACTAAAGAGGGAGGAGGGTCCTCAATGGCGGCCATGACTGTTTATTTTTATCAGGGCATTAGCAGATTAGGCACTCCAACTAACAAGGTCATCAAACTGTGGTGGCTGTGAGCGGCAGAGCTCGGCTAAGAGGCAGACAAAGGGCCAAATGGAGTCAGAGGGGTTTGTTCTCTTTTATTTCCTTTTTTTCCCCCCCTTCCCCTTAATATCCTCTCATAGCTGACTTATTAGTGGTTTAAATGAACCGGAGAGCTCAAGGTTTAATCTATTTAGAGATGCGCTAACGGCAGCTGTGTGACAGCTAACTGTATCGTGCCGACACGTCACCGCATGTCCTGATTAAGGAAGCATCTTGGGGACAGTTGAGGGCCCCATCTGCCATCACTGATACAATTGTCTTGTTGGATTGTGTGTTTGTTTTTATGGGACATATTGAGGTTAATACAAAGCCCACTTGGGGGGGAAAATAGTAGGCAAGTAAGGCGGTATTGCCTATTTTTTTTCTCAGCCAATGTGACAATCAATGTCACAATATACACAACAGTGATGCCACAACATAACCAAATATGTCTATTGTGACATTTAGTTTGTCACATATTTTACTGACCACCGAGATCATTTCCCTCAGGTGTGTAACTGCATAAGTGCCCAATAGGCCCATTGAAAGTGTAGTGTAGAAAGTACTGCCAGCCAGTAATAGTGCCCATCGCCCTCCATTAAGCGAGACATGGTTCAATAGGAGTTCTGTGAGACAGCCAGCGGTAGAGGTCAATCACGGTACTATTTGAGTTAAAGCAGAAGCAGCGGCGGCAGCAGCAGCAGGATGGAACAGGGCAGCGTGTGTTAGTGAGAGAGCAGCCATTTGCCCAGCCCCAGCCATGTGCTCTCAGGCATGCACGCCCACGCACATCCTCACTCTCACACTGTTATGCACATGGTTCCTCCATCCAACCCCCGTATTCCTCCACAAGATCAACTGCTCCTGCCTGCCCTGCAACTGCTGTTCTTCCAACGGGCTCAGCGGTGTTGTGCAAGTATAATCCATGTTGTATTAATGCTTGTCAATGGAATGTTGTCGAAATGTTCAAATCATTTCTCATATCGTAATATATAGCTAAATGCTGACTTCTTTTTCCACCAATAAGCAGCAAACTGGACATGGCACAAATATGGCTAATAAAAATAACAGCAACCGGCAGTTTCCACTGCAGCAAGCACAGGTTTCACTCAACACCTTTTTATTTTTTTGTCAAAATGTCAATGTTCACAAATGCCTTTCTAGGCCATTCCAATATCCCCAAATGTGTTGATAGACGGCCCAGAGCTACATCAAGTGTTTGGAAAAGGCACCACCCACAAAGGAGCCTCAACAACAGGGAAACGGCTGAACGGAGAACATCCATAAATAGATTGTGGTTAGGGGCTCTGGGGAAATCTCAAAGCCTGAATAACAACTTGTTTTCCTTGTGTAATATGCAAGGCTGGAGAAATGTATTTTCTGACTAATCTGATGGTTGTTCTGCACAGTACATTTAAGAGTTTGTATTTGTGTGCGATGTGAATATACAAGGTCCTTTGAGGATTTTGAAAGATAAGTCTTTTGAATGCTGGAATTCCTTAGTGTATGTATCTAATGCGTGAATTGGGTTTGAACTCAGTGTAAGTGGTTGGGAGAAAATGCTGAGCATAACACAAGCCTTCTATCTTGCACTGATCTCTTTTACTGGCCAAAGCCCACAACATGTAACAAGTGGTGGAGTGAATCATGTGTATTTGGATGGAAATGTAGGTGGCTGAGCTGTTTATGGCAACCTCGCAGTTTGTTGTCAGCTTTTGCCTTTGGTGTGAGATAAGATTTATAACTATGGAGAGGGCTGGCGACAGAGAAATCCTTGGAGGCTCAGCTCAGCTTATCTGGATTTCTGCTCCCAGAGCAGCCTCTGTCCCTGACTGAGAGCAAGTGGGTGACCTTGACAAGAATGTGGCTCATTATTGCAACAGATACCGCTGTTGTCAACTGACCTATGGTCTCAGTGGGAGTCTGAGCAAAGAGAGCCCAGAGGCAGGCAACATAGTCACCAGTATATTTAAACCTTTGGATCAAGGCTGCACGATATAATATAAAGTATCCAATACGTTTGTGGAACGTGCCCGATACTGCAATAGAGCTATGTCCGTGGGAAGACATGATCAGCGGATTAATTAATAGTGTATTTTGTATGGATTTAACCATGGCGTCAAAAATCAACACTATCTGGTTCATCCAATGGCTTTGGGCACAGAGATGTTGGTGTTGGTTTTGTTTAGTTCAACAGAAAAGGCAAGCCATACTGGGTAATCATGCCTAGCCAGTACGGCCCTGTAAGTGCTGCCAAACATAGCTAGGGTATTCATCAGCAAAGCACAAAGCGACACAAAGTTTACAACTGTTGGTAAGCTACAATTTGCAAAATAAGTGCCGTTTGGCACTTTAGCACAGTCTGCAGAGCATGGTGGACTTGCTGGTGTCAGGTTTCTCTATGCTATATTGTCAGGGTTTTTCCTGCATATAAAATTGCAAGGTGGCCTCCTTGCTCAAATCCGTCCCGCCTTGCTGTGTCGGCATGGTAAAACATGATTTTCAGTGCATGTATAAATTGCCTGCAGAATACTGCAGTGTTGTGTCGCGGTGCTCATAGCGGCACAATATCGAAAATGGTATAGGAAGCTGGATGTTAGCACCGATTATGAAGAAGTAATACAAGCATGGATGTCCACAAGTACATTGTTCTTCGACTGGCTAGAAGAAGAATGTACTGACCGTGAGCGATAGGAGGTCATTTCCCTGAAATCGCGGAGGTGATGATAAAACAAGTTCATCTCGTTTTCTTTGCAACCACGCATGTTCAAATATTAAAATAAATGCCCCAGCCCTCTTTATAAATGACTTCTACTATAATTATAGATTCATCGACTGACAAAATATATCTTACCAAAACAACTTGACGATGCAAAAATGCAAACAAACATAAAATTCTCATTAATGTGCCCCTGATATTGTCTTCTGACACGGACGAGCAAAGCCCACATTGCTCATCATATGTGGATCATATGTGGGCTTAATCTCGGGAACCCGGAAGTGTTTTTTTTCGTGTCTTTTTTTAAAGTCCGATTTGTGAGACTAATGTAGGCTATAACACTTATTTTGCCCGAAAGGACAGTCTACATATTGTTTTTATTTTCCACATCCTAAATGAAACGATTAAAGCGACAATGCATTTCTTCTGCCTACTCTTTGTCTTTCAATAGCCAAATAGATGCTTCTAGAACGTTGGCAATCGTTTGTAGTTGTAGTTCCAAAACCCTGCACACCACACCCCCCCACACCCACTCTTTTCCCTTTCAACGTGTGCTATCGCTCCCCCCTCCCTCCTGTGTGCTCTGTTGGCATGGTCATAAAATATAGGGTACATTATACTTTCTGCCGAGCCCAAGTGCTAGTGACATAGGATACTTTTCACAGAACACTCATACTTTCACAGGGCTGTAGTAACCTTCTTTGGGTTAGGTAGTGCCTTTGCCTCATTTTGTGCCAGATCCCTGATTCATGTATTGTGTTATGTTTTTAAAACATATAATAATTGGTCAATTAAATAAATGTGTTAACAGTGGTTTAAAAATGGCTGCAATATGCAGCAACAGGCCTTGTGTATATTACTCATTTCCATACCACACTGACGGATGCATATTATCATATTATCTTATCTATTCTTTTAAATACTTTCTCCATTGAAGAACTAATTCTACTGTTGTAACTCAAATTGTGAATGTTTGCACCGATTGCCTTCAAGGAGGAGTTTACAACACCCAACAGTTGACCCCAATGTACTTCCTTCCACCCCCCCACCATTCAAGTGAAGTCAACAATACCAGGCACCAGCCCAAGGCGGCTGGCTGCGCCAGGGAGAGGAAGTGTGGAATTAAGGGTGGGGGGTTGGGGTGGCCGCAGGGTCAAGCTGAATCCAACTATGAGAAGAGAGAAGTGGAGCAAAAACACCTGCTTTTTGTGAACTAGCTGCCCTTCCAGCCACCTTACCACCTACATCTTAGAGCTGAGTTTGTTAAGTTCCACGTAATCTAATACTGTAGAAATATTGAATGTGTTCATACAAGCCTCTCTTTTATTACTGCTTGCTAGCTTTACTTGGTGTATAGTATCCATTTTTGAGAGGTTGGCTTGGGATACGTATGACCTTCCAACAGACTGCTAACGTTGAGTTTCTGCTAATGCAGGTTGATTTCCAGCATTCATGTTTAAATCCTTTTTCATCCTATTTAATAGATTCATATTCTCAACAGCTAGTAATTCTGATATAAACTGGCCTGCAAGCTGTTATCAGCACTGTATCATTATTGTTGCCGCCTGCGGATATTGGTACCCGCCTCTCTTGTTTCTCGTGTTAATGGAAAATTATTGTAAAACAACTTATTCTCCTAAACACTAGCCATTACTTTGATGCAATTAAGCAATGCATTGTAGCTCTCCTGAGCATCCTCCCTCTAATCTCACAGAAAGTGCCACTGGCAGCAATAGCAAGGATTTAAGGGTGCTTAAGATGAATATTATTTAGGCATTAGTCAAATCAAAGCTGCTAATGTATTAAGAACAGCAGGGAGTTGCGCTTCAGCTATCATTCATCCAGACAAATTTCCCTTCAGAAGTCCATAGAAGAAGCTGTAGGAATTTAAAATCTGTCAACTTTAATAGATGGGAGCATAATGTTTTAATGTGTTGGATTTGCGTAATTAAGTCAACTGCATGTTTAGCACCTCATTGCCATCTTTTAAAGTTAAAGGAGAGCCAACCCCAACCACTTGTAGATTGGTTTGTATTTAGTCTCACAAATCAGAAGTCTGATAGCAGACTAGCTTAATCCTGGGTGAACGGGGTGTTTAACTTTCTTTCGTTTCATATTTGTTTCGACCAATCATGTTTCTGGGGGCGGGGATCTGTAATCTGTTATTGGCTAACAGCGAACACAAACTCAGCCAACACTGGTAAATGAAACTTTTACATAACGGTGGGAAGTTAAAACATCCTGTAACGCTCTGTAAATGGTTTTAATTTAACACCCTGTAGACTGGCTACTAGGGCTGAACAATTATTTGAAATATTATTGAAATCGCCATATGGCCAAGTGCAATATCCAAATTGCAGGAGCTGCAATTTTTTGAAAGGGTAAAATGTTAATTTATAACACCATTATAAATGAAGTACTGTAGTGCTGCAGAGATGCCGTCATAAAAAAAAAAATTCTCCAGCTGTAATAGTGACTAATAGTCCACTAATAGTGAATCATATCACAATCCCAATATCTGTCAAAATAATCGCAATATGATTTTTTTTTTACCATACCGTTCAGCCCTACTGGCTACTGTAGCAATACACACTTAATAAACTCTTCTTCTTTTCCATTTTCCATTCACCAATCTCTTTGTTACAATATATCATAACAAAACAGGAAGCATGGCGTAACTCCACCCCTTTTAGTTTTTTCCTTCCGGCCCAGGCCCCCCAGAAGTAATGTTATAACATAATAGGACTGCTGGATTCGAGATTAGATTAGATGACTCCCTCTCTAGGTTAAACACATGCTATTGTATGCATAACCTGTTATTGACTGATATGGTTACCTGGTCACCTGCTGATTAAGCGTTGGTGCAACACACCTGTCCGCTTATTGAAACGATACCAGAATGAAAAAAACCTGAACGCATTTTTTTAATGGTAGGGTCAGGTAGGCTCTTCTTTCAAAGAACAAATGTTTACACAGAATCTCTTCTATGTAACCATTCATTCTTTAAGTATTTGTGTAATTTTCATGCGAGTACAAAATGTTAAGCCAGCAACATG
This sequence comes from Trachyrincus murrayi, assembly GCA_900323305.1. Classification (NCBI taxonomy): domain Eukaryota; kingdom Metazoa; phylum Chordata; class Actinopteri; order Gadiformes; family Macrouridae; genus Trachyrincus; species Trachyrincus murrayi. Next base: position 80,012 of record OOFB01029955.1, read on the forward strand.
AACTATGACATTCTTGTGGCTTTCTAGATCATATGTTTTGCATGCAATGCAAGCATATATAGTTTAGGTACTTTTAATCTGCCGTTTTGATTTTTACTGTAGCCGAAAATGGAAATGAGTCATTGAACCCAATTGGCCAGTATTATGATGTAAAATGTGACATTTTTCAGAGCATCCTCATCATGCATGGCTTATTTTGCAGTCATGAGCAGACCAAACCAGCAGCCCAGGATTTCTGCAGGCTCGACTGCATTCACTATGCTTTCCACTTAACAACTGAAATTAGTACCTAAAGATTACAACTCCAAGCATAAATACAGAGGTGCGCCCACAGTAATTTAAAAATGAAAAATGTTTTCAATGGTGAGGAGGAATTTTAAAAAGTTAAGGAATTGCACATACTGGATACTTGATGATAAAATGTATTATTTAGTTTCATTCAAACAACAATGAGGCTAATTTGATGGTAGTATCTTTGTTTTAGTTGATGTAGCCTAGAAGATGACCTGTTTTGTGTTTGTTCTTTTTAATTGCCGCTAATTCTGATTTCAACTGCTTCATACTCGACTTATCTTATATGTCCATGTGTTTTGTGTTTTTTATTTATCTATACCACTTTAACTGCCTATGATGTCATTGGTAGCATGGGAACAGTCCTTCCACAACACCTGTTCCACCTCTCATAGGTAACAGCAGATGTCTCGACAGGTAAAGCAGCTTCATCCTGGGCTAGTGGGGAGTCTGTTTCCTTTGTTTACCCTTCTTTTTATCCCTTGTGCGTGTTTGCCTTTGAAATCATAGGCTTTTGGCACTTCTCGTTGGCATTGTCGCTATGCCATGCTTATACAAAAGGTTTTTTTTCCTGCTCAGATCTAGAGCAAATGTGATAGCATTGCTTGCCTTGGTAACGTTAAGTCGTAATTTGCAGCTGTTGCCAAGGGCTGCCAGATGAAAGGAGTCTCAGAGCTGCATATGGTGGCGTTGCCTCTCAAGACTGTTTTCATGTTTGTAATCTCAGATTTAACTCGTCTGTTTCGTCGTCTTCAAGAGACTGTTGCATCATTAGGTATGAGGACTAGAAGTGTGTAGTCTTTATTGGGTTTTCTTAATGGATATTATGAGACTGTGAGACAGTTCTACCTGTTGTACTGTCTTTGGCATTGGCCTATAAGGCATATAGCATTTTTCTTGGACATTTACTGTGTAAAATGAGAAGCCTGGCTTAATTATTTCTGCTCTAAAGAGGTTGTTTGTAATGGCTGAATGATTTCATCATGGCTTTCTTTCCTCTATTCATTATTCATGTGTGGTTTTGCTTCCCTTAAAGCCTACAATTCGCACTTGAAACTGAAAGAGTTGCCTAGAAACTGAGAGTGCCTTTTGCCAGCCGATACTCTACAAAAGCTGTAAGGTTGTTCCTGTTCATGTGTTCTCCGTTTGTGATTACAATAAGCTTAAAAGAGAAAGAGAGGTGTTGTGTATTTATTGAAAATATCTTTTCACAACTGTGTAGTGATGCCAGTACTATTTTGCTTTCAAAACTGTTTCACTTGTTATTTTATTTAATCACAACATAAACAATAAACTGTTAGTATATTATTATCCGAATATTAGGATGATTTGTGACTTCTCCCTTTCTTAGCTGGAAGCATTTTGCTGACTTCAAAGGAGCTACAGCTTTCAGCTGTGTCTGTATTATTAGTCATTGATTTGACGCTAGTTATGGTCTTGTGACTTCAAAGTCCTCGTCAATAGGATTCGGTTAACAAATTGTGACTGGGGATAGGATTGTATTCTGCTATTCAGACGATGGGATTATCTGAACTAGTTTGAATATAAATGAGGTCTCTGTTCAAGCAGACAATGAGCACTTTGACACGCACGGCATACTCCAGTTACTGAGAAGAATCAGTTTATTGCGATAATTTCATTTGAGCTCTAGTGATATGTTGAGAGGAAACCACAGTTATATTTGTCTCTTTAAGGAACTGATGCAAAAGGAAGTGACAGAACATGTGTCTAGGTTCTTTTGGTTTTCATTTTTGTACCACAAGTCGCTTGTTTGCATTTGGTCATGTTTCTGTTGCTTTTAGCCAGGTGCAAGACACTTTTTTACAAACGTCCTCTTTCTATCTGGATGACAAACTTGCTTAGATCAAGGGACATTGGCTTTTAATATTTGCACTTGCTCATGGGCAAGTGAAAACATATGAAACAAACATACAAGTAAAAATAATGATGAGGCCAAAGGCTAGCACCAGTTTATTATGATGCTCTTATGTCACTGCAATATAAATGCAAAACTTACATTGTATATTGTAATAGTGTTTTTTTATACAAAGCGATTTTTAAGAACACTATTCATGTACGCATTTACCGAGCTATGCTTGGTGTATTCTTGGGCACATAAATATACCCATGGTTATTTGCAAGTCGCTACGTTGTTAGTATTTAGAGTGGGTTAGATTTAGGGCATTTTCACACACATTTTTTTGTGTTTGTGTAAACAAATGCCACACATTAGCAAACTAAATCTTAATTGGTTAGAAGTTGCGCCACTGTCTCACGAAAAAACGCTGAAACCATATCGAATCGCTTTTGCTATAAAAAATTTAAATTAAATAGAAAATTAAATGTATTGAATGGCAACTAAAATGTAAATGTATCAAGCTCATCAGCTGCACGGAGGTTATACCAATGTGGACAGTATGAGAAGCACATTCAATTTGAAAGTGAATCAAGACATAGAAAACAAATGTGTTGATGCATGTTATACGAAGCTGCACTGCCTCGAACGGATACAGTGGTATTCACTCGTCAATTTCTATTCAGACGACGCATGTGATTAACACGCTTAGCTTACTTATTATAAGCACAGGCAGATATGTTTATCGTGCATTATGTTTACATGCAGAAGGGAAACCCTCTCCGTTTTCCTAACCGCCATGTAAGCCGAAACCCGGTTTCGACCCAACCTAGGTAACCCGATCCTTACCCAGTATAATTTGCAATGTATTCTGGAACCGGGTTTCAGCGGGGGTAGGATTCATTCTGTGCATGCTCTTGTTTATTTATTTGTGTGTATTTCCGGGTGGGTATAACGTAAATATCTGACGTTTGGTGCATGCGCAGAATTAATTAACCCCCCTCCTGTCCAAACTGCCCGAAACCTGGTTACCGTAGTGGCATGTAAATGATGACCAAATAGGCTAATCCCTCAAAGGTGTTTGACTGTATCCCAGTTTCCCCACCAAACCGGGTTTCCCTCTGCATGTAAACGTACTGATGCATAGCATAGCCAAAGTGAGTTGTTTCGATCCGTTGTTCCGGTCTGTTGAGTCGGAACGCGTTTTCACCGCAAACTGACTGCTCCCGCACCCGAGTCTGATTGCTGAGTTCACAAATGCCCAAACAAACCGAAATAGGGAGGGAAACGTGCCAGGATTCGAAACAAACGCTCCAAGCTAACTAGGTGTGAAAATGTCCTAATTTGTCTTAACAGTAGATTACTCTGGCCAATGATTTGTGATTCTGGGATCATCATATTTCCCTAACTTTTCAAAAATAAACATGCACATAATTGAGGTTGTATTATAGTTCAGTTAATTTATAATATTTTGGGAGAGATTCCTTTCCACTTAATAATGCGCCCACGGCTGATAAATACATTTTTTTAGTACTTTAAAGTGTTGAATTCCCCAAGCCTTAACCAGGCTGAGGGTGTTACAAGACTGCTCTGTGCTTTCAATGCTTATAGTAAGTAGTCAAAGCCTCAGGGGCCCACATGAAAGGGTCGGACATTCTTGAGTGATGGTGGTGCATACCGTTGGTCACCAAATCTTGTAATATGGACAATCTCAACATTTGTTGAAGCTTTGTTTGCTAAAACATAACTGTTGATCATAATGTGGATATTATTACCATGTAGGTGGATGCATATACAAACTTGGTGTTTGGGTCACATTTAGACTGCTGGTTTGGATCACTTAAATGTAATCCAGCCTTGAGTCTAGGAAGTATTAATCTTATTGATTTATTGGCTCTTTCTCAGAGAATGCCTAGAGACCTCGAGTTAAGTCTTTGTTTTGTGGTTTTTATGCATATATGATTATGGCAATGTCCACACTACACCAGCTAAATGTAAAAATGCATTGTTTGTTTTGCCCATCCGTCCAGATTATGCTAGCAGTTGTGAACTGAGCTTTTTGAATAAGAATCTCCAAAGTTGATGAATCTGAAAACGGCACCTTTGCGTTTGCTGTGTGGATGAGCAAAACGTATATATTTCTGAAAACAATGACTAGGCCTAATAGTTGTGATCCAGACATGGTCCAATCTACCTTTTGACCTGGTTTAAAGAGTTCATCTTTAAATTGAAATACATGATTATTATTATTATTTTTTTTCTCTACATATGATATATGAACACCTGAGGTTGTTGCTCATTGAATATTGTTGTTGAGAAATAATGCCTGATGTATCTAAAAAATGTATCTAATCCTACAGTGAAATAAAATGCTGTAGTTAGCAGCCCATGGTTAGGCGCTTTTCAAAGAATGTATCAAGGTTATCCCAAGTCACGTTATGCCTCAAACATTAGTTTGAGTGATGCAAAGAGTGACCGAAAACAGTAATTCTGAGCATCAGTTTGGCTGTAATTCATTATCATACATCACCCACGTGAATAGCCAGGTGTCTTGGTATGACACTGGAGTGTAATCCGTCCATAATCCCTCCCCAAGTCATACGCTCAGTTTCTTAATCCTAACTCAAACAAACAAGTTGAAACAGAGGTTAATGTGTGCAACATAAAGGGCAGTGTGCATCTCTCTACCATGATGGGGGAGGGGGAATTACTACGAGATCCCCTGAAATCCAGGCATAGATTTTGACTCTCTCGTCAGCACTGCAATGTGTGCTCCCCAGTTTTTCTGTCAGCCAGTGAAACAAAACATTCGCCCCACATATTGTGGTTTTTCTTCCGCAAATTGGCAGTTGAAACCCCCTGAGAGAAGGTTCGCGTGACACTCAAAACATGTTTTGGCTATTTTCGTTGGGGTTTTTTTGGGACGGAAGGGGGTGGGGGGGTAAGGGGAGCTACTTGGAGAGCCAGCTGTAAATACTGCAAGGGGTGGAAAGTGTCATGGAATTTGGCATTCGTCGAGTGTTTTTGTGAGTTCTGTTTAACCTGACAAGTTGTGCATGGGGCCTGCTGCATGGGGGCCTTTCGGAAGACATCTTGCTGCCTGCGCCTCCGTGTTTACCACAGAGTGAAAGTTACTTTGTTTGCTCCTGCCTTTGAAGCACTACATGGTTAGTGCTTTCCATGCTAACAATGCTTTCCATTGCTTCAAGACCATGGTGTTTAGTTTGATTTGATAGCAATTGAGAAATTGCTCTCAAAGCACAGTGACACGCAAACTGTAAATGTTAGTGGAGACTCTGCAAATCATCTACTCTATTGGGTCATCAACATGAGCCTGTGTGTGCTGGAAAAGGCTTAGTCTTTGGAGAGTTGGCGTTATACCCCTCCCTCTGAGGCCAGAGTGGACATCCCCTGGGAATAGTTGAACTCAACACTTGACTGACATCTAACCCACCCCCCCAATAGGTCATAATAACACGTTGCTTCTTGTGACTGACTTTTGGATTGTTAGGCTTCACAGCATGATGTGACATCAATTGTTTTTTATATGAAATAATTTGCATGACAAGTTTCATGACCAAGTACTAGGGAACAGAAAGTTGTGGGTTCATGTGGTGGCATATTTGTTGGGTTGGTTTTGGTTTTGAATGATTGGTTTGCATGTTTCTTAGTTGTCCACGCACTCTTGCACACAGACGCACACACACACAGGCACACAATGTTTGACAATTTAAAGAATGCCTGGCGCCCGGCTGTTTGCAATTGCCGCCTTGTTGAAGTGTGAGTTCATCCTCCGGTTGCGTCTGCGGGCCCAGTGCAAGTGTCGGCAGCCAGCGGCATCGCAGCAGGTTTGACAGCTCATGTGATTACCTGTCCTGTCCCATTGGCTGAGCCCGGCCCGCAGGTTGGCAACATCATGCATCAGAAGGTGACAGAGAGTGATTACAATGTCATTAGGCCCAGCTCACTGCAGCTCCCTGCCACTGTACCTTGTTCTGCCACACAGGATCAAGAGCAATAGGCCTTCTTTATTTAACCGTGAAATAGACCCATTTGAAGCTGGCGGGTATAAATACTGACACTGTAGCTCATAGGCTACTGTTAAGCCCTCATTGTACTAAGACACACTCCTTGCCTCAATGGCAGGGAAATGCATCGTCATGGTGATGGTGGTTGTGATTTAGCGGCATTACCTCTCTGTGTTGTTACTGATTTATATTTAATACATTACCCATGTTTAAAATGATTTCACCAAGAGGAGGCTGAATTGATTGTTTAATGTAATTAACTACTGACCTCATTTGATTTCATCATTAATTTTTGATTCATGTGCGTGTATAGCCGCATTTAAAGCATAACCTAGTCTGTTCGCTTTCAAGGTCTCCTATGACGTTGGCTCTATAACTAATGACATGAGATTACCACCATCAACCTGACCAACAAATTGGTTAAGTTGTGTAATATTTTCATAAAATGCACTTCTAATTCACTGGGTGATGTGTATAAGGCTGTCAATTATTTATTCCAAATCTTAATTGTATCCAACACTGGCAACATATTTGCAAGGGCCGAGCGGTTTATCCTCAATTAATAAATGTAGGGTGAATGTCTTTGGCTGCAGTGTGGGATTCCTCCTGCAGTTCAGTGCTAATGATCTGGAGCACTTTAATGTTGACTGCCTTGAATAATAAGCACTAAGCCTGATGTCAGTTTGGCCCTTAAATCACAGTACGCCTTATCGCTCTCGCTCTCTCCTCCTACACACCCATTACCCCAGCTTCTCTACCACTGCGTCTCTTCTTTTGCTCTGTTTTTTTTGTGTGTGTGTTGTTGCTGTCAAAGTGCGACAGAACAGGTGGAATCAACACAATTAGCTTCTTGTGCAGATTAATGTCAGTCCATGAGGTGATTCGGTGTACGGGGTGGGGGTGGTTATCTACTCTGGCTGTGGGAGAGCAAAGAAAGCTTGGGGGGGGGGGGGGTGAGTAAAACCGCAAAGCTTGTCAAGACCAGTTGACCCCCACCTCCTCCATGCTAATCACATCTCCCTGTGGAAGGTTAAAGAAAGGGACTTATCCACATGGCAGCCGCTGCAGCACCGTGCTGCCCGAGGCGCATCGGTTTCCCCTTAATGGCCGGCGGAATTCCAGACTGTATCTCATGCAGCTCGGCAGAAACTGTAGTCACTTCCTATAGCCACGGCATCCGCTTCCTCCGTATCTGCCGACATCTGCTCTGCTGCTCTGTTTATCTAGTGGTTTCTGAAGTGTCTCATGTCTTTCCCTCTCTGCTCTACAGATGGAATCTCCGGTGTCCACGCCAGCCCCTCCCCCACTTCACCTCCTACCCACAGTGGGTAACAGCGAGATCTCCTCGCCGTGTGAGCAAATAATGGTCCGCACGCGCTCTGTGGCGGTGAACACGTCTGACGTGGCGCTGGCCACAGAGCCCGAGTGCCTGGGCCCATGCGAGCCCGGTACCAGCGTTAATCTGGAAGGCATTGTGTGGCAGGAAACCGAAGACGGTAAGTGATGTGGTCTCACCCCATGTGCTGTTTACACTTCTGAGCCATTCCTGCTACAGATACCAGAGCACACCATCTGGGCCATGCTCAGAGCGTAAGTGAAAACAGCTCTGGCCGAGAGGGAACTGTTTCATTGTTTCCTTTCTTTGTATTGTGCAAAAGGTTGTAGTGTAGTCTATCCAATCGTGGTATTTGAATTGCATGTATTGATACATTAACATTATTTTATGTTCTAAATTTAGCCATATGGTAGATACATAAGGTAGATACACAGAACTTGGAGAATTGCTGTTTCTCAGTCTGTCTAAATGAAGCATGTCCACTGTTGAAAGTGTATATGCTTAGCTGCCTCTGGGCCTGGTACTGAGCGCTCATTTAGCCAGCATGCTCTAGTAGTAGTATCTGGCAGTCACTTCTTAGGTGTCCCTAGGTCTGTTTTCCTCTCAGGCATACACAGGCTGCAGCTTGTTGCACCCAGATAACTGCTCTCCACAGCAGCACCGCGTCACACAGAGCACGACTGCTTTTCAATCCTGCCGGCAGTTCTCCTCTTCCACAGTCCGAGTGAAAGCGACAGACACGCTTGACTCGAGCCATTCCTACCTTTGACCGAAAAATTAGACGGAGATCGAAGGATGTATCCGCAGCACTACCATTCCTTAGGCCTGGAGTCAGTGCCCTTGTTTTCCACCGTGCGTGTGAAACGATGCACACTGCTAATCTACAAAGCAGCTTGCCTTCAGTCGCCCGGTAGGCGTACAGAGCACAAACCGCCCACACATCCACGGCACCACTTGGCCGTTTGCAGGAAGTGAATAGAAACACGGTCCTCGCCTCATTGGTATTCCCAAAGTGCGCGGTCTGTGCTATTTGTGTGGCCATTTTTGCTGTTGGGGTTTTTCCTCCTTCCTCTCTTTGATTTTGTTCTCAGCCCCAGGCTGTGTCTGATTTAGCCCTGTCCTCTTCTACATGGCTGCTCCTCTCTGTTACCCGACAGCCAGCTCACCCCCCCCCCCCCCCCCCCCCCCCCCCCCCCCCCCCCCCCCCCCCCCCCCCCCCCCCCTCTTTCTCGACCAGCAAGGCTTAGAGATGGCAACACAGGGGCTAGGCTGCTACCAGGGGGGAGACGAGATGGGAGGGAGGGAGTGACAGGGGGTGAGAGTGACAAGGCCTGTTCTGTTGGTGACACAATGCCCTTTCTTTTCCGACCACGGGAACGTTAAGCGCGACACGGCTCACCCAGTCTTACACAGCTTTCCCTGTGCGAGGCGTGTTGCTGTGTTGTCCTTGACTTCAGTGAACTGCGAAGTTTGTTCGACGGAAAGCGTAATGATTACACTGCTGACAGTGTTTACAGCAGTGCTCTTGTCCCTGGTGATGTTTCCATGCTGTTATTAGATACAAACACTTCTATGCAATCAAAATATGAGCAGTGTTTACACTTAGCTGTAAAATAACCACAGTAACCACAGCTGGGTGTGATATAGTCCCATTGTGATGCACATATTTTCTAGTTTAAGTTAATAATGGGAACATTAGGTCTAAAATATTTTCTCTGACATTTTACATTGTTGACCCATAATTCAGTCAAAATGTTTTTTCAAACCGTTGAACTCATGGCATAGAGTAAGACAAACTGCAGACATCAACTATCATATTAGTGTTGTCAGAATGTCTCAGACTCACCTTAACAGAGAAAAACACAATTAAACACCTGGGACAATTATTAAATAAACATTTGGCAGACAGACTTGTTCAACAGCTGCGATGCAGCAGAGTTCATGTGTGCAGGGAAAATGTGAGCAAGGTTAACGCCAACTGATTGGGGCGATCATTTTAACCTAATCTAAAGCACACCACACACTGTCAGAACCAAACTGATGCTCACAGTTGCGTGCTGTTGTCATGGTCTCTGATGAGATGGCATTTGAGAGAAGGGTGGCTGTCAGCTTTCCAAAGAGTTGTCAACGATTGTCTGGCACGTGCTGCTATTACAAATGCTAATATATAATCATAGTTAATTAAACTTTAGTAGGCTGTTATTCTTTAATGACTTGTACATTGCAAATACAAATACATGAAAAGGATACTTTGTATATGGTATATAGATGTTTATACCACGGCCAGTGATAATTCTAGTGGTGAGAGGTGTGCATTATTTTCAGATGACTGCACGGCTAGAGTCATCACCGCTCTAAACTAATGCGCAACATTTCCTCAACTCACATCAGCTGGCCAAGGTTCCGTTAGCTAAAATAACCCTGTTAACTCATAACATCAACTAACATTTAAATCAAAATACGAATAATTACAAATCATCCCGCAGTTGTCCTCTAAATGTATGTTACTACTCTAGCGTTTGCATTGCCTCACATCTGCTGGCCCACTGACATGGTGCTACTAAAAATGTATGTGAAATTTGTGGACACAGTTGCAAAATATTTCCATGGAAAAAACAGCTAATATCTTAGTTACAACAAGATTGAGCTAACAAAGCATTTTTGTGTATATAAATATTGGACTACGTTTCAAAATCTTTTCCATTGCCAGGTCTTCTTTATTTACTGGAGTAGTAAGGGGATGTTTTCATTCCATACGAATCTCATGTTAACTATATCACTTGACTGACTGCGTTCCAGGCGTTGGTCAGACCCATATATTTCTTCCGTTGGACCATTTGTGTTTCCAGGAACACAACAAATATTGCATGGTAAAAGTTTTTATTTTGATACGGAATCGCCCCAAAATACGAATCAATCACCTTATATTTTAACGATTTGCAAGTTGCTGTGCTATAAGCGGGATTCCACTCCTGGGTGTGCTGTTAAATAATGCAGAGGCAAACCCCTTTGCTTAACCCGTGCGTTGTGCATTATTTTTCGATGAACGGCACTAGGCCTAGTCGTGGTGTATCCCTTACATAACTGTTACATAACATAACTAATTAACTGTTACTAATTGAATGCAAATGTGCAATCCATTATTTTAGCCCGTCTCTCTTCCACATTCCAGAGTAGGACTGTGGGATTACGCCGCTAGTTTATGCCACTGCTTAAGCCCGGGAGTCAGGAGGTGTTCACGTTCCCATGTGGAAAATGTGTAGCAGTGATGCCCCAGTGATAAAATGGTCTTGGAATGAATAGTGGTTCCCTGCGTGTGGCTACACTAGTGCCAATTCTCTGCACGATTCCCTCTCCCCTCCTATCTAGAAACCAACCACCACCAGGAAATCACCACAGCACCATCCCCCTTCCGCTTGGCTCTCCCAGCCCCCCCTCGCCCTCCCTGTGTCACCCCCGTCACCTCTAAGACCTCTGTCCTCAACACTCTCCGTGTACACGCTCGGGTTTTTTTTTTCTCTCGTTCCCCTCTACCCGTGGCTGTGTGGGGGAGGTAATGGGAGAGGATGGTGAGTGGTCTGAAGGGGGAGGGTGGGGGAGGTCTTGTTGGCGCTCAGCCCTGCAGGCGTCAGCCACCGATTGTTATATGGCCTCCAGAGCTGTAAAAACCAGTAGGACCGCTGGAGTGCACACAACACCCCCACACACACACACACACACACACCCCTTCCCCCTCCTTCCCTCTCTTTGAAGCCTGTGTGGTTGTTCTCTCCGCTTTCACGTGGGGAAGGTCTGTATGGAGGAGACTAGAGGTGGAATGAGGGTGGTGGTGGGAAGTGGTGTGATATAGAACCCTCGTCGGTGTACTCACACCCCCTTTATTTACATGGGAAAAACTAAAACCCAATCTGCTGTATTTCCTGGGAGACCTCCACCAGCCGGGCTCCCTAGCCTGGCATTCAGCACAGTCCGCTGACCAACAAGACGAGGTGTTTTCCCCGTCGATCTTTTTAATACCCCTATGCTCTCTTTAACAGCCCACTGGGCTACCTTTCGTATCGCAGAAGGCCAATTGCTTCTCGCGACAGGCTGCGCTTCCCCCGTCTGCTAGTCCTCTTCCCCCCTCGTCTCCCCCAGAGACCGCAGCAAACGGTCTTCTCTTCGGCGTGGCACAACAGAACAAATGAAAACCAAATGAGGAAATCAAGGCGACTCCAGGCACAGTGCTGGGGGAGAAGAAACAATAAGCACAGGCCCGCCAGCCACAGCAGAACGGGCCTGATTAGCGCTGATGTTGAGCAGTCCTCCACTCCGCTCTGCATGACAAGTCTCATACAGAGCTGTGTGTGTGTGTGTGTGTGTGTGCGTGCTTCTCACTTAGAATGCTAAACAGCTGCTTCGCCACCTCCGCCTTGCCCTTGTGGAAGTAAATGAACAAGTGATTGTCTCACCCAGCGACACCCAATGAAATGGATCTGGACAATAGGGCAACACTGACCACCATTTCCATGAAAAATAAAAAAATGCAATTCAATTATACACCACCGTTTAAACCTTACATGTGTTTACTAATGCACTTACAGATAAAAAATTTTTATCTTAACCGCCACACGAAATATGTACATAAACAATATCCAAACATAATATATTGTGGTGTTTATATGGACTAGCAAATAATGACTTTTAAATGGTGCCTTTTGTCGACATAGCCTATGCAAATGCTTGATTCGTCCGTCCCCTATGTGTACTCTAGTTAAAAATGTCAGCTATTTTTTGTTTACATCCAAAGCTGTAAGCTTGTCTGGATGAAGAAGATGGACTAGGATTAGGACGACTGTGGGGCTTGGGAGGATATAGTATGACCCCCCCCCCTCCCTCCCTCCCTCCCACCAATCTCAAGTAGGTGCTGTTGGGGTGGGCAGAGCCTTTAGCATGCTGATACCTCCAAATGTCATCTCTGAATGCTGGAGAAGTTTATTACTCTTGAAACACTGCCCAGAATGCCTTGGCTCCTGCTTGCAGGGCTTGGGGATCACACAGGGGGTGGGGGGGGGCTCTGGCCAAATGTTATAGTTCCATGCCAGTGCCCCACCCCCCCCACCACACACACACACACACACACACACACACACACAGTGTTGCCTCTAGTTGCGACTTGAAACAAGTATTTTCCTCAAGTGGTACTCACTTATTTCATTTCACATGCTAAAAGGTACAGGAATACAGGACGCTTATGAAAACTGTATTTTGCCGAAAAGAGTATTAGTGCAGCAATTATTGGAAGGCATTGTGAGGTTGTGTTTTGTATTACCTTAAGCACAGGAGCTGTAGAGGCTGCCTGCTGTCACTGGGCTTCCGTGCACTTTTGAACAGCATGTATCAAAGGTCTCATTGGCCCGTTTCAGGAGAGGGGTGTCTGCAACTTGAACTGGCTATAGCAAACGTCTTGGAGGTATGAGTGGCCATAGATGGGCCGACTGTAGCCGAGCACTGGGCCAGTGAGAGATGAGAGACATTTTTCATACATGAAAGATGTCTCAACTTCATACATATAAAGTGTTCCCAATGCTAAACCTCAAGTCTATCCTATTTCCCGTCTGTTCCTCTTGGTAGCCATCGTGGCTTGTCTTGTTGCCAACACATCAAAATGGAGATTTACATGTCATCGCTGGCTAGCTACAATTCCATTGTTATTGGCCGACTATTGCATCGTTTTTTTTTTGTTGTTGCGTGCTCAGCTAGTCTCAAGAGATCAAATGCCTGGAGGAGTGGCGACGTCGTGCCAGCCATTGTCCTAAGATATCATGTCTGCTATATCAACAAGAGTGCGACTAATCCCCCTGCAGCAAACCTTTCTCTTAATCTCACCTCCATCTTGTTTGAGGAAAAACACCCGAGGTTGTGTTTGAGCGGGAAAGCGGGCGGGCTGGCCGCTTGCGTCTTCCACAAGTGTATTTATTTACACAAGTGGATCCATGTAAATGTATGTATGTATGTGTAATGTATGTATGTCGAACATCTACTTGTTCAGACAAGCTGCATGCATGACTACTACGGGCTACGGGAGATGCTCCCATTGTAGTAAACATGGTGATTTATGTTGGAGGGGCAGTGGGAGACTTAAACTCTGTGACTGCTAACGCTGCAAACATGTGGGAAGCATACTAATACTCTTATCCATCGCCTCCCAAGTACTGTAAAGGATTTGACCTTTTCCAAAGGGTGCTACTCTTGTCCAAGGGAATGACTTTGCATTTTCACACATTATAGGCCGGAATGCAGCGTGGAAGAATTCCCAACATTCGGAAATCCATTTTTAAGCCCCAGAAGGGACCGGCCGTTGTGGTTGTGTGTGCCATTCACAGAAGTGCATTTTAATAGACATGCCTGCATGTGCTGCTTATTTTATTAATCCGTAGACTCACAGAAACAGGAGTGTTTTTTATTTATTTAGGTGTCACTTCTTTATTTCACTGTTGATGTTCTACTATATACTAATGCATTAAGAGAATCAACTTGATGATTAATATGTATGAACTGGGCTTTATATCAGTTAATATCGAGTCACTGCACTGAACCTCCGTACTACACTCGGCAGTTATTGCTGGGTTTTAATATAGTGTTAATATTAACACTCTGCATTCCTGCGCTGCTGTGGCTTAGGACAAGCTCCCGTTCTCGTCACGTGTCATGAATGCAGAGAAGCCCGTCAAGACGGACCGCTTGGAAATGTGCTCACACTTGATTGCTCAAACCTTTCATTTGTCAGCCGCGCTATGATTGCCCACGGCAGCGCCCAGCTAGTCTTTGTTTTCAGCCTGTAATGCTTACCCGCTCTTATTTTTCCCCCGTTGTTACCTCCGCGCCTTCTCTCCACCGAGCCTTGAACAAAATGTGTTGCAGACTGCGGCACTACGCGAAATCAAAACTGTCTCCGCTCGGATACCGGGAGGTAGCGAACCTCATTAGCAGCTACATTCGCATCAACATCTCGCTCGGTGATAATTACCAGCAGCTAAAAGCACTATTATGTGGTTTGCTTTGAGTGATAGGGATTTCGCACAGACTGTTCATATTAAGTCCTTAGCAAAATGATGGTAAACCATCATTAGGCCGGAAACCATCATTTTGACATTTGCAGGAATGGTCGCGTGAAGTTCACTCACCAGCCTTAACTGATCTTGTCACATCTCATGGGAGATAACAAAGGCATTTTTACAAGGGTCAGTCAGGGAAAATGCTATTAACCCCTCGGCGAAGGCGCATTGGAGCGGAGCAGAGTTCAGCCAGTGAACCCGTGGCCCCAACAGAGTTGACCAGCAGCGGGGGGCCTCTGATAATGTGGGCCCCCGCAACAGACGTAATGAACACGCCGGGGTGGGAGCGATGCCACAGCCACTGACCCATGCAGCAGTCCGTCCCCCCCCCCCCCCCCCCCCCCCCCCCCCCCCCCCCCCCCCCCCCCCCCCCCCCACCACCCCGCCCACCCCCCCCCCCCCCCCC
>OOFB01029955.1:95044-105796 GCA_900323305.1 Trachyrincus murrayi
GGGGGGGGGCGCCCCCCCCCCCCCCCCCCCCACGCACCCCCCCCCCCCCCCCCCCCCCCCCCACTACCGCTCCCCACAGTTGATTCTTCCCCTGCTATTAGGCTCTTTATTCAATAATGGTACACAAGTGCAGCATGGAGTATGGTGTGCAGAGTGGTGGGGGTTTCCGTTTGTTTGCAGCAGCGCTGAAAGGAAATGAGAGGTGAAATTACAGGCCAAATCCTCTCATTAACGTGGGCTTCACTCAACCAGCCGGAGTAACCCTAATGAGCTTGAGGTGAAAGAAAATTGAGGTGGGGGGGGGTTGATCGGAGCAGGGAACAGGGCTTTGCTTTTCATACCCCAACCCCCCCACCCAATGCAGCCTCGTTGCCACCAGTCCCACTGGTTCTAGCCCACCCACGGCAAACAAACCCCAAGTGAACTCTTATTTCAAAGAGTGGATCTTTTTTTCTTTTCACTTTTTAATTTTTTTTATTTTAGTTCTCTGACCCTACAGTCTGCGTCGACTGTTCAAACAAACAGAGATGGCAAGCGGAGACGGATCACAGGGAGCAGTGTGCACTTAGCGTCCCTGTGTGTAAACAGGGTTCACTGCTCAGTGTTGTGCTGTGGAGTTTCACTCCCCCTCCATCTCGCACAGGGAAATTCGTTTGGCGCTTCTTCACAGTTCTGACATTAACGTCTTTCTCCTGACTGTCTAGAAACTCAATCGCTGGAGTGACAGCTTTTCAACAAAGAGACCGCTCATAAAGCAAGTGTGCCTGGAGTGTTTTTCAATAGGCTACTTAAGGTTAGCATAGATTCCAGGGGGGCTGGGGGTTTATGGCATATTGAATATACCCTGGATTCATATTCAAGTAAAATCCACACCCAGCTGAGTAGATTTAACAATGAAGATTTAATTATGGAAAATACAAAGAAAGCACTCAGTTGAGCGCAGACCTCCCCGCCTTGATACATAAAATATGCTGATGTTGCCTGCTGCACAACATAAGCATATTTTTTATGTATATAGCGAGCAATGTATCCCCGGTTATGGGAAATGTATGCAGCTCCATGACTCATAACCATATGACAGTCTCCAGAGCTGCCTAGTGGACAAATCTGTTATGTGCTTTTTATTGGAATGCTGTAGAAAAAACATTGTGTACACGTAGACACCAAGGACTTACAATGGCAATTTTCTCAACTTACATTGAGAAAATGTTGTGAAAGTCTGTCAATTACCTTTAATATTTTACTCGCATGGGTGTAAATACCCAGACAAAAACCATTTAATGAAGCCTTCTCCACTTCACAAATCATCGCATGCAAGTCCACACCTATTATTTATGGTTTGATAGGCCTCCAGTGAACAGGGCAATAAAAGAACACTATCATTTACAACACGCTGCATGTGTTGTATGTGCAGTACGACGGGACTCTTTTCTATCGAGGTTCTGTTGGTTTTAGCATTTTGTTATAGGATGCTAGTATTATCATTACAGGTTCATTGAGATTATAAAACATACATAAAAACACAGAAGTTAACATTTTTTGTTCTAAATGTACCCTTTCCAAACAATGTATGGACATGTAATTTAGGCTCTAAGATGTTCTGGATATGTGGATGCAACTGCTTCGGCGATGGCAACTAAAAGGCTTTCACTATGCAAAGAAACCCAAACCTCTAATGGGCCTAATGAGGACATCTGCTAAAGGCTATGTAGTGGAAATGCTGCAGTCCAATAGCGCGGTGCTTGCATTGGGCAAAGTGTAATCCAATTAGTATCAAAGAGTTTACCGTGATGTTAAAGACAGACCTTTGACCCATCATTATCTTCAAGCCGCCTATGTACTGGAAATTATATTGAGGATTAATTTGATTGCACGAGTCCTGTTTAGTGGCAAGAGAAATCAGTACAGGTTAGATCCTGAGCAACATGAAAGGCTAGTCATTCAGTTGCTTTGCCTTGATTTACATCTCTGCACAACCAGCTGCCAGAGCCATTTTGTCTTGGTGTGACTGGAGAGCACAGGAGGGACGGGGGCTGCGCTAGGAAAGGCATTTCAGAAATAGGCTAGGGTCCTTTAAACATTAGAGAAAGCTTGACTGCAGGGCCTCTCCAGTGCCCTCTACATACACACACACACACACACACACACACACACACACACACACACACACACACACACACACACACACAGCATTCCCCTTTGATCTGGTTGATAGTCTGAACCAGGGACTTGGATGCAGGCACTGGGCTTGTCGCCTAGTGTCAGTGGGTTCCAGTTAAACCTATATAAATGCCTTGTGCACTCCAAGCTTTGTTTTTTAGGCATCCAAAAAAAGCGAGTTCTCAGTCATGTCTATCTGTGGGAGGGAAGGAGATGGTATGTTGAGAATGGGTTCTGTGAGAGAGAGAGAGAGAGAGAGAGAGAGAGATTTCCTGAGCTAATAAAATGCTTGGAGGAACAAGAGCTGCCAGCAAGCATTCCTGTGCCATTAGATAAGTCGGCTGACTGCAGCCTCTGGTTTTCTCTGCAGTGCCTGAGTGGCATGCAGAGGTCACCTCTGGGGGAGTGGGGGTTGTAATACATTTAGAATGGTCAAAAGCAGTGATTCTCAACTGGTAGGTCGTGACCCATAAGTGGGTCGTGAGGGCATTTTGAGTGGGTCGCAGAGCATATGCCAAACCTTAATCTTTAGAAAGAAGACCATGAATTAACTAGTGTTTCAATGGCTCAGTATTTCATTGAGTTTAGCCTCAATTGTTGCAGCATTTTGTTCACTCAATGTTTTTAACAGTACATGAAGGCATTGTTGATTACTGCAATGTTGGTAAATACATTTTTTACTTTTGGGTCGTGGCTTACTGGCTAATGACATGTGGGTCCTGAGGCTGGACCAGTTGAGAAACACTGGTCAAAAGGGTAGGTGCCCCTACCTTTTTTGTTATTAGATTTTATACTTTTGTATAAAATTGTCTTGTCTTTATGTCCCAAAAGAGCCGTTTGTTCATATCTGTCTGGCCACTGAGTAAAAGCTACACTGCACATGACGCAATCTGTTGAAGCCACTCTTCAATTAGAATGCAAGGTTAGATTTCCATGCATGCAGAGATAAAGTCATTCACAATGACTGCTTGCAAATTCACATCAGCCACACCACTAATCACATATTGCAGCAGTCCTAGCGAGGTCAAGCACTGTCAGGTTCAGCACTTCAAGTCAGTGCCTTGAGCAAAAACACTTAAGCTGCTCTTTGCACGGGTATTCAAGCCATTGGATTCGTATTCTCCAAATAAATTGTGTAGACTTTTGTATGTATGGTTCAGTAGATGGGTGTGTGTGGCATTTTTCTTGTCTTCCCCCTGTCCATGCGTTCTAAAGTCATATAGAGGACAGTAACAAAGTAAATTCTTTCTCTGTACATCGCTCTCCTTCAGGGAAATGTTCTCCAGGCAATGTGTCTTATTTAAATGGAGAGGAGGCTCTGTGAATATTCCCTCGTAACCTTGCTGTGATCAGTCTGCGTAGGACCTGCTGCCAGTGTCTGATATGTCTAGAGAAAATTCTAAACAAGGTTTCCACTTCCTGGAGAAGTCCATGGTGTCCCCCCAGATTTAGTGTGCATAGAACATACAATTTACTTCAGGAATAGGCACTTTGTTTATGTCACCGCTGGAAACCCATTTGTATGGGTTAACCTTTATGTAAATCTCTAGTGTCTGCTTTGCATTTATACTATTTATTTCCTTTTCAGTGAATCTCTTGGTTTTGCTGCACTGTTTGTGTTAAATTAATATCTTGTTGTAGACGTGTGCTGAATACAGTTAATCATCATCATCCACACAATTGTCATTGTAAACATGATGTTTCTGCCAACTCGACCCAACTAAAAGCACAGTATATTGTTCAACAAACTTCCCCTTTTGTATTTGTACTCATAAGAGACTATTTTCTTCACAGGGATGCTGGTGGTTAATGTCACTTGGAGGAACAAGACATACGTGGGCACTTTGTTGGACTGCACTCGACACGATTGGGCTCCCCCCAGGTAAATAGCTACACAGGTTTTATTGTATAACTATTCTTTCGTACTAATACGTGCCCTTTCATCGTGAATATGTGATGCACACTGCATCCATTCAACACCTTTGCTGGTGCATCTAAATGTGTGTTTTGGTGCCGGTTCACATCGCTGCTGGTTTGAAAAATTGGAGCTACCTTCAGGGATTTTCACAGCTTCTGCGCCTTAGCAAGAATTGACTGTCACATGGAGTAGTTTCAAATGTCAGGGTGTGAAAAAGAGTATTGCTACATGGCTGCCATCAATCATCAATTCTATTTTCTCTATCCAAGCTGTCACTTGGTCTCCAACCTCATAAAAAAGAGCATCCCATGATATGAATCAGAGTAGCGTTCACAGCTTGAGGATATAGCCTCCAGTGGCTATCTGCCTATGTGTAATGGGGCCCGCCTTAGTCCATGCTAGTCTTTATCTCCAGTCTGGGGAAACGGCACACGCTGCTTGCTGGCAAACTGCTGACGTCCCCGGAGGAAGTGATGGAAATAGAAAGCTCCTCTAACAAGCCAGATTGTGGAATCCAATTATTGGGCTAATAGCTTTTCCTCAACATGCTATCAGATTCCCCATCACATAAGGAGATGTTTTTAGATCATCATCTGGGTGGTGGCTTAGAAATTGTTAAAATTCCTGCATGCTTTTTTTCTTTTAATGCTAAGCATGCAGATTGTGCAGAACGGGTTGGATCCATTGTCCAAACACTGTTATATGGAAAATAATGCCTGTTCAGTATTTGTGTAAACGCCCGTTTTAAAAACCAATTACTGAATGCAGTACAAACAATAATCAATATTACAGCAGGGCTAATGGCAAGCACAAGCAGTACCCAGACTATATCATTCTAGCAATCATTGCTTCTCTGGGTGAGGTTTGTGAGCTTTTATTTGTACCAAGATACAGTTTGCAGCACGACTACATTAGGGACACAATATGAATAATTCAGAAAGCTTTCAGCAGACTGAATATAAACTCTGGCTTGCAATGAGTAATGAGTCTGAATTCCTGCACCACTGTCAGACTACGGATGTATTCTCATTCCCCTGCTGGGGCTCAAATTGTTTGGAGAGGCTTGTAGGGAAGACTGTGACTCATCCTTGTGACAGATTGCTAACCTTCACTGCTGTGCGGCAAGATAATTACATTACAATTACAGAAACATGAGGCCTGACTGCTATTTTTAAGTAACTAGTGATTAAAAAGCACATAGAATTCTCACAGCCTTGTGTGGTCTGGCTAATCTCCACATGTCACTATTTATTTGGAGATGAGGTTTTTGTAGTTCAACTTGGTTGGTTTTGTTTTGGGTTTGCTTGTGGAGGTGGTATTGTGGTGTACAGTGATGGATGCAGTTGAGAGTGCACTAAATGTCAGATTCATCTCTGGGAAGATCTTCTAAGGAGACAAAGTAGTAGGCCTATTTCTTATGGGGTTGCTGACATTGTTTGTCAATTCCTTAAGCTACATAGTGCCCAGACAGAAAACAAAACTTGTATAAATCAGAACAATATGTTATCCGTTATGGCCACCAAAAATAGATTAGGCACACCCGCTTTCAGCCTTCTGTAGACACATAGCTAACCCTATACTTGGCATAAAAATGTCGTTGTATAATAGAGTTTTGTTTGAATATCCAATATCAATATCCAAAAATGCCTGTTTTTAGTTCTATAGTTATATTGAATGTCTTTTTCTTGCTCCCCTAGGTTCTGTGAATCTCCTACAAGTGACCTGGAGATGAGGAACGGCCGAGGACGCGGCAAGAGAATGAGACCCAATAGCAACACCCCCATTAATGAGAACAGCAACTCGTCAGACAACAAAGGCACCAACAACAAGACGCGTGCCGCCTCCAACAGTAAGGGCCGGAGGGGCAGCCAGACGCCGTCAGAGCGCCGCACGCCGCCCAACAGCAACACCGAGGATATCAAGGCCAGTCCCTCCTCAGCTGGGAAACGCAAGACCAAACCCACCTCTGATATGGAGCCCAACTCCAGCTCTGAGGACACCAAAGGCAACAAGCGTATGCGGACAAACTCCAACAGCGGGGCGGTAGGGCCCAGTGGTCTCCCCATCCCTTCCATTAAGACTGAGCCCCTGCCTCCTCCCCTGGACCGCAGCTGTCCTTCTCCCGTCCTTATCGACTGCCCACATCCAAACTGCAACAAGAAGTACAAGCACATCAACGGTCTCAAGTACCACCAAGCCCGCGCCCACAACGATGACGATGTCAAGTTGGACATGGACGGGGACAGTGAATACGGAGAGGACTCCACTCTCCATCCCGAACCAGGGAACTGCAACGGGGCCTCCATCTCCCAGAAAGGCTGCTTGTCTCCAGCGCGTTCGGTCACCCCAAAGGGCAGGGGGTTTGATGCTCAGAGTCCTTCTCCATCCCCTGGGAAGTTTGGCTCAAAGCAGAGTAAAAAGAAAATGGCTGAAACGGATCCAGAAGCTGCTGGCACACCGATGGATGGGTGCGAAGAAGGTCCCTGTCTTACGGATGAAGCCAGTAATGATGGCTTGGATGACAAGAGAGGTGTGGACCGCTCAAAGAAGACGGGCAGTGGCTCCAAGGCTGAAAAAACGGCTCAGAAAAACATGAAGTCCCCTCGACCTCTTGGCCTCGGATCCATGGCACCGCAGCAGATCTATTCCTTTCCTCCTGGAAACCCAAACACCCCGCCTGGCCTGACCCCCATGATGCAGGGCATCCCCAAGAGCCCCCAAATGAAAGGTACACAGCCCAAGCCCCCCGCCATCGGAGACTCAGCCTCCAGCACCACCAAGAAGAAGAAAGAGAAGAAGAAGAAAGAAGGGGGAAAGGAGGCCGACAGCCCCAAGCCTCCAGGAAAGAGTGGGAAAATGGAAGAAGCCAAGCTTCCCTACCCCGACTGCTCTGACCAGGGGAATAAGGGCGAGGGACTCCTCAACGGCTCCTCGGATCCCCATCAAAGTCGCCTTGCTAGCATAAAGGCAGAGGCCGACAAGATATACAGTTTTTCCGACAACGCCCCCAGTCCCTCTATTGGTGTAGCCAGTCGGATAGACGGCAGTGGGATGCCGCAGCCTCTCACGCCACTCCACGTGGCGCAAAATGGCGCTGACAATTCCTCAGTCAAAACTAACAGTCCGGCATACTCGGATATCTCTGATGCCGGTGAGGATGGCGAGGGAAAAGCAGAAGGCGCCAAAGTCAAGACAGAAGAACAGAGTGTTCGGGAAGTTGCCAAAAAAGCCCTGTTTCCCACCCAGACACCCAACAAAGATTTACCTTACTATGCTGGCTATGATAATTATTACTCACCAAACTATGTTAATCCTAATCCCAGTGGACCAAACCCCGGCGTCCCGTTGGGAGAGGGTCACATAAAAATCAAAAGGGAGGAAGATCAAGACCAAGGGGATGAGAAGGTAAAGGTTGAGGCTCATGAAGAGCGCAAGGCTGACAGCGTCTCTGGGCAGCAGCAACAACAGCAACAGCAGCAGCAGCAACAGCAGCAGCAACAACAACAACAACAACAACAACAGCAACAGCAGCAACAACAGCAACAACAGCAACAACAGCAGCAACAGCAGCAGCAACAGCAGCAGCAACAGCAGCAACAGCAGCAACAACAGCAACAGCAACAACATCAACAGCAGCAGCAGCAACAACAGCAACAACAGCAACAGCAACAGCAGCAACCCTCTGTCATCCAGCAGCGCTCCAACATGTACATGCAACCACTGTACTACAACCAGTACGCCTATGTCCCCCCGTACGCATACCATCAAGACCAGACCTACCATAACCACTTGTTCAACACTAACCCAGCCTACCGACAGCAGTACGAGGAACGGCAGCGGCAAATGGCCGAGCAGCACCGCGCCCAAGAGAAGAAGTCCGATGCCGTCATGAAAGAGGAGTGGAAGCAGAAGGGCCCCATGCCCCCAAGCCTTTCCAAAGCCCCCAGTCAGTCGGACCAGGGGAAGTTGCCGCAGCCCCCCGGCAAGTCCAGGGACTCTCCCTCTGAACTTTCCTCCAAGTCCATGTCGGCGATAAAAGGAGAAGACTCAAAGTCCCAGCAGGCGGAAGGGCTGAAGATGAAGCTGAGCGAGGGAAGCCACCATGGGAAGGAGGACCCCAAGCAGGGCCTTGAACCCAGGGGACAGCCAGGGATGGAGCAGGCTATGTGGTACAGACAGGTGGGTGTCAGACCTGAGAGGAGGAAAATGTATATGAAATGTCCAGTAGCTATCCAGCCTGACAACAGAATGTAATGTAGCCAGCTACCCTGCAGCGGAGATATAAACTAGCGAGCCTGTAGGCAGGAAACATTTTATGTGTTGCTTGGCAACATCTTTAAGAATCCTGAAGGTGCTATGTTTTGCTATTTTAGGTTATCTCTCATGTCTCTAATTACTTGTTGAGCCGGCCTTTATAGAACTGTTGTAATCAAACAAAATGGTACTCTGGTGTAAAAGTGTTAAGTATTAGTCATTTGGTGATGAATGGCGCTTTTACTTTGTTTATCAAGATGAAGATACAGGGATCACATCCATCAGTTGGCTTGACATTTGGTGTTGATCTTCTCCATGATTCAGTACCCTGACAGCCAGAAGCCCCACTCTGAAGAGGAGCCCCAGCAGCAGCAGCCCCGGTGGAAGGACGAGAGGGACAGAGAGCGGGACCGCGATCGCAAAATTAAGGACGACCGGCCGAGGCCCAAGGACACTAGTGGTGGCCCCAAAGAGGAGGGCAAAGAGGGGGGAGGCGACCCTCGCATCTCCTCTGAGGACCATCGGGCCATAGGCAAAGACCCGCGCTCCAATGCCCACATGCAGTTCTCATCGCCACTAGCACAGCACCAGGGCTACATGCCCTACATGCATGGCTACCCGTATGGACAAGGCTACGACCCTAGTCACCCGGGATACCGGGGCATGCCACCCATCATGATGCAAAATTACCCAGGTATTGAATACTGTATAGAAAAAACAACGATACAGCAATGGACTGGTGTTTAAGTAAACTCTTAACTTTTGTTGTTTTTTGTAAATTACGTTATTTTCCATTTTTGTAATTATGAATTCTTCCATTGCCAGGGTCTTACATACCTGCCGGTTACCCGTTTTCGCCATATGGAGGTAAAATAGCAGGAGGCGAAGAGGGCGGGGACAAGTCCCGCGCCAGCCCCACCGTTACCAAGTCAGCCACAGACTCTAAAGCCCTGGACATCCTGCATCAGCACGCCAGCCAGTACAAGAGCAAGTCCCCCACGGTGGGCGACAAGGCCTCCCACGAGAGAGGCGAGAGGGAGCGCGAGCAGGAGCGAGGGATGGGAGCAGAGCGGGACCGGGAGAGAGACGCAGATCGCCCGCGCTCCTCGCCCTCCCAACGCATCATGCCCTCCCACCACCACCTGGCCTACCCCCTGCTCTCGGGACAATATGACCTGTCTTACGCCACCGGTTAGTGCTGCACCCACACTATATCACACGCCTGGTTAGATGTCGGACAGCCCACGTGGAAATGGTGTTCTTTATTTTTGCTATATTTGATGTGTTTGCCCAAAGTGTCGTCGTTAAAATGCATATTAATGCACATGCGAATGAAACCGCCTCACCCAATAATTACACAGCAACCATTATACGCATCCAAATCCTTGTGCTATATTTTACACACGTCGAATAGGACAGACGTAGACGATAAGAACAACCTACTGAGATGGACAAGAGTGCTGTCAGCCACACTGGCAAACCAGACGAGTGCACAAAGCAGACACAGTGGCGTGCATAAACAGTGCCGCGAGTGAAGTCCATTACAGAGCACCGAGGCGTATAAATCTGAGCAGCGTTATTGAGCAGACAGACCGGGATTTTGTTTTCTTCCTCCCACTGGCACAGGGGAATACGTTTCTCTCGTTCTCCGTTTTAATTTAATTTGAACCAAAGTCGAATGCCTCTGTTACTCTATCCTGATAATGTAGATGTAGATTTTTGTTAGACAGTAACCTGTAAAAAGCCTTAGCCCAAACGAAGCCCTCACTGCAACACAGCAAGCGAACACCAATGTGCAGTGCAGCACTTAGCCACTCGGCTCATCCATTCTAAGCAGGTCTTCTGAGGACAAGTGGATCACTGCGTTGATAATAGAGAGACACGGTGGAAACAGAACAGGCTGCAGCTCACAGCTAGCGCGAGCTACATCCACCCCTAGTGGCGGCTCGTGCAAGCTACCACTGACTGTGTTGAATATTAACTGTAGCATGGAGGCGTGCTCCCATTGATAAACACAGTGATCCATCCCTACATTAAGTTCATTTGTTTTTGTACATTTTATTTTATTATTTTCCAGCATTGCCCGTGTTTAGATTTTGGTAAACAGTGCATTAAATTGCTGTCTCCTTCTCTCCGTGGCGACAGGTAAACCTGACCGACACACCTCCACCCTGCAGAGATTCATGTGACTGGATCACATGGGAAGAGGCTCCCCGGGGGGTTCCCTTTTAGACATCAGTTGAATGGTGTTCCTGTCTAGATTTTTAGTTCTTCTGTCCCAATGCCTGACAGATTGTTGTCCTCCCCCCCGCCCCCCCCCCCCCCCCCCCCCCCCCCCCCCCCCCCCCCCCCCCCCCCCCCCCCCCCCCCCCCCCCCCCCCCCCCCCCCCCCCCCCCCCCCCCCCCCCCCCCCCCCCCCC
>OOFB01029958.1:0-11414 GCA_900323305.1 Trachyrincus murrayi
TGTGTGTGTGTGTGTGTGTGTGTGTGTGTGTGTGTGTGTGTGTGTGTGTGTGTGTGTGTGTGTGTGTGTGTGTGTGTGTGTGTGTGTGTGTGTGTGTGTGTGTGTGTGTTCTGCAGGAGGGTGGTGTGAGTGGTTTTCTCCACTCGTTCATAGCGGAGGTGTTTGCGATGGTGCGTGCGCATGTAGCCGCCCTAGGGGGCAACGCAGTGGTCTCCTACAGCATGAAGGAGTGTGTGTTCATGGAAAATCCCAACAAGAACCAGGTACGCACACACGCACACATTCTAAGGCCACCATATTCAGTTGGTTGGATTCTCTTCTGAATCAGTGCTCTCATATCGTGTCCCCGTTCGGTCCTCCCAGGCTCAGTGTCTCATCAACGTGAGCGGCGACGCTGTCGTCTTTGTCCGCGACACGGACCAAGAGGCCACACCCCCTCTGATCAACAGCGGGCCGACTTCCTGCGGCGGGACGGATGGGACTACTTGAAAAACCCTCCGAACCCTCCTAAAGGACACGCAACCCTGCCCCCCCCCCCCAACCGTATACAAGGGATTTGTTTCTGCCTTAACACTCTCAATCTCAACTTCCAAAGGTTTGGGCGTCTGGACTGAGCCTACATGTGTCTCACTCCGATACTCCTCGACTCTTCTTTCTTTTTTATTTTAAACAATGCATGAGTGTGCATGTGCTCCTGAGATGTATGTCTTGAAGTTGAGTCGACAACAGGTAGTAAAATATCTGGCCTACATCCGTCCACACGAGGTGACATCCAGTTGAAAGGCCTTTTTGTTTTGACGGCTTGTGTTTTCTGTGTACACCATTGGTGACACACTGGGGCAGCTTCCTTTAAGTGTTCTCATCCCCTACACAAGCCACTGTAGCTGGCCCAACTGAAAGGGACAACATGGATCTGTCTTGGAGGATTTCAATTAGCTCATTTACCTGCCTGCTCTGTTTAAGAGTATTAACATGAACCAAATCACATTGCTAATGCAACTCTACTATAACAACTTGTTTTAGAATATTTGTAACTCCCGACTGTGACATTGAACTAGGTCTGGTTTCTCAAGATGCTAGTTTACCTGGAGTACACTTGTACTAAACGTCCCACTTTCGTGGGAATAACATCAATCACATGACTGATTTGACATTTTATACCAGCCAATAAACGAGAGTTACGAATGTAACTAAGGTTCTATGAATTCTGGATGGCCGCCAGAGGCGGTGCGTTAGCACCTGGATATCCATCGCACGCATGCGCAGGCTGAGTACCTTATACCAACAAAGTCACCTGTGACCTGGGTGACGTGTGCCACACGCCCCCAGCGTAAAGGATTCTGCCAAGATCCCAAGTGAATGGTGAAGACTGATTCAGACTGTCTGTGTTGACAGCAGTCCTGTCAACATAGGACCTCAGGGCCCAGACAGGGCACAATAAGTCTGGGGCTCCCTCCCTCCTGCCGGCTCTCCTGTTAAGGAGGTTCAAGTGCTGCCAAAGCAAAAGTCTGGTTCACATAACCAGCTGACAGCCTCTTAGGTAGGAATGACGGGTTGGGCCGAAGAGTTCCCCCCGTTCCCTCACCAGCGTTAGCGCTCGAAACTGAGGGACAAGGTGTGGAGCTCACTCACACGTTTAGCCGACGCAATAGCTAGAAGACGGCCATTTCACATCCGTCTGGCAAAGAAGTTCAAATGGGGGCTGGGACAGAATCCCCAGCACCAGTGTTGGGTCCCAGGATGGTACGGTTCTCAACCGTGGCATCCTCAATAGCTGAACTCCCTTCATGAAGCGACTAACAAGGCCGTGTGACCCAATGGTCTTATCATCCACCTTGATGTGGCTGGCCAAGATGGCAGCCAGATACACCTTACTTGTAGAGGCTGACAGACCAGCCTCGAGCCTTGATTGCAAGAACCTTGATACAACCGGTATCGCACATGGGTCCAGTTATTCTCCCTGTGAATCGCACCAACTGGCAAAAAGCTTCCACCTATTGGCGTAGAGCGTCTTCGTGGATGGTGCTCTAGTGTTGAGTATGGTCTCCGCCACTGCCGGGTTAAGGCAGCTTGTTGGTATAAGGTACTCGACCTGCACATGCAATGGATATCCAGGTGCTAACACACCGCCTCTAACGGTCAGAAAGAATGAATTAAAAACCAGGTTGTGTTCTTTGACCAAATGTTTTTTTTGTGTATTTGGTACAGCCTGCTAAAGTAGTAACACATAGATGCCTCCATTTGTTCATGTCTGGGAAAGGTTTGAGTGGGTTTAAGTGAAACAGGCTCATCCATATAATAAACTCTAAACTCTCATAATTTGAATAATAATTTTATAATAGATTGAATATGAGTATACGTTTAGAAGATGCCGACCCCTTGTTGATTTTAAGTGTTTCACTTGTGTTGAACACGACATGGAGCTGTTTGTGTACATATCATCGCATCAGACATTAACTCCAACAGTGCGCTTACAAATCGGTCCAAAATTCCTTTTTTTTTTACTGACAGACAACATCTCTATACTACTGAACTAGCCAATTGTTAACATTTCTGTCTGATGCTGGAAAAAATATACAAACAGTCAATTGCCTAATATAATCTAGTCTAGGTGGCGTAAGAAATCTTTTATGTGATTAAAAAAAAAAAAGTATAGTATTTTTGTAAGATGAAATTATATTGGTAAACTGACTGCTTTTGCATGTGCAATTAAGTCCTGATATTTTGACTCGTATTGTGTCGGGAATGCCGGTACATTTGATTAATGTTATGGCAGTAATCAATTCATATTTGTTTTTGAAACTTGAATGTACATACATTAGACTCTGTTGCTTTGTGTTAAGCAGCATGCAGAATCACTTCGCCATGATTCAGCTTAGTTGCCTCTCAAGTCTTGCACAATAAACTAATTTGAATACCAGATTCCATCTTATTTTGTTTACTCCAGTTTGCCTAGTTAGGCTCCTAGTAACTACTGTTAGATGTAGTAGACCAAATGTACTACCTACGGTTCAAGCACTCTATTCTGCAATTTTGTAAATGTGTATCAGCTCTCGTTAACTAATTATTTGATAAAAATGCAATAACTATCAGTATGCACCACCACTTACCCACTCCTATACTCTTATACCTATCAGCAGGGAGGCCATAGCAAAAGTGTGTGTGTGTGTGTGTGTGTGTGTGTGTGTGTGTGTGTGTGTGGTGAAAAGACGTTCAGTTCTACTAATCACTAAAATAAACAATGACATTATCAAATGTGATTTATATCATTTGTATTGTTTTGTGGGGAGTCTACTTAAACCCTGGCTCAAAAAAAGTGCTCCATGGACCATCGCCATAATCCACGGAATCCCGAGTAGTTTCGCTCCCGTCGCTACGTGTCTTCTGATCACGTGGCTCCATGCGTTTGAATTCCTCGGATATGAAACTCCCAGCCTGAGGGTTGTGGTGTCCACCGGAGTCCTGCTACACTGCACCGTAGCACTAGGGGTTTAGGCAGGAGGACACTTACGATGAGCTACATCGCATTGCCACGCCGCCTGTTCCTCTGGAGCATGGCGGTGATTTATATGTCTGCGTTTGTCTCGCTTTACATGCAGATACCAGGTAAGCCTAGCATGTTATGTATCTTGCACGTTTCAGCTAACCGGCTTGTTAGCCTGCTAGCATGTGAACTCGGCGCGACGTCTATAAGCGTCCACTATTATTGGTGATGCCCAGACTTGCCCGCCTGCAACTCTGTACAGACGGCGGCGTTGCCGGAGCCAACAGCAGCCCCCTGCCTGTCGTGTGCTTTCTACACACTCGATGAGGAAATGCACTTTATATTTGGTTATTAAACCAAATAGAGGTTGTTAAAAGAAAAGCTCCACAAATTACCGAATTATGTTAAGTGGGAACTCCATTAATATATTAAACGTTTAAAACAAATAAAGCTGTCTTTAATCAACCGGTGTGTGGTTTTAAATAGGTCTGTACGGTAACGACGGGCTGCTGCCTGCACGGAGGCAGCTGCGGTACAGCGGCGACAGGTCTCTGTGGGAGCTGGTCCAGGCGTCGCCCACCTTGCTCTGGCTGGCACCGAGACTCGGCCTCGGGGTTCACACCTCCGTGGAGCTGCTGTGTCTGGTCGGGGCGGCCCTCAGCATCGCCGCCACACTGCTGGAGCCACTTCGAGACAGCCTCGTGTTTTTCTGTCTCTGGCTGCTATATATGTCCATTTGCCAGGTAATTTTGGTAGTACTTGGTGCCCACGATATTCTGTCTGTCTTCTATTATAATTCCCAATCCATGTCTTTTTAGGTATTCACAGTGACACTGTATACCCATTGTATTTCTAGGGATTCTTATTATTATGAAATGTTGCCCCCTATAGCCAGCCCCTGATTGCTCAAAATTTTGTCTCCAAAAAGTACCACTTCCCCCATAGGGGGCGCTATAATTTCACAAAGTTAAACCCTCAGCCCCGACGAACGAAAATGTGTGAAACTTTGTATATATACAAATTATTTGTATACAAACATTGACAATGCGCGCTCACGCCGTTTTGCAGATACCCCGACCGCTCATAAGACGCAACTGAAAAAACGAGCTCGCAAAAAAACAACACCTTTTACATGTGACTATTTCGTTGTTTTAATATGTAACCCTCCTGTCGTGTTCGTTTCTCCCCCCCTTACTTTGGTTAACATGAATAACTGCAGTGAATATACAAAGAATAGAAACTGAAAATGTATTCCAAAATTAACATGTATTGTAAAAAAAGAAAGAAAATCAAAACAGACCAAATTCTCAGAACATAAACATGAATAGTCATCTCTCTCTCTCTCTCTCTCTCTCTCTCTCTCTCTCTCTCTCTCTCTCTGTGTGTGTTCATGCACAGGAGTGGCATTGTACAATCAGGTCAGAGTGGGCCTTGCAAACGCAGGCATCACATTTGTAGCATGTAAGGCTTGTTTTATTGTCTCTAGGGGCACACAGCTTGCATCTCTTCCTTTTCTGCCCCTGTCCTTGTTGGGGGGCAGCGGCTGGGTCTTGCAGACTCCTAACCAGACTGGCAGAGGCTCGTGTGCAGGGAAGGTGCTGGCGCTGTTGAATTAGAGGAGTCACTAAAGCTTTCCCAAGCTCTAACAGGAAGAGTCTCCTCTTGAAACATTTCCCCCGATTCCAGGCTGGGTTGATCGCCATCCACACCACATATGCGTTACATGCAGACACATCCAGGATGTTGTGGAACAGCGCCACAGGCCAATATGACACAATACTGTGTGTCTCAGTGAAAGCAAATATTGACGAGAGTGACCGGGAACACCACAAAGTGTTACAAAGTGGACTAAACCACTCAAAATTCAATGAAAGTGGTGATCAGCAATTTTATATGTTCAAATGCCTAGTGTGGAGGATATCATAAGGCCTTGAGGCAATCAAATGTGAAACACAATATTTGTGATTGATGAAAGTTGTAAATCGGTCAGATTTGACCCGAACACAACAGGAGGGTTAAATGTTGTCTCGATATTGTAATAACTTGTCACTCGGGTATCGGCATGTTTATGCTGTCAAATTGACATTAGAGAACACTTAGCAGACCCTTATGCACTGGCTCCCGGTCAGTGGCTGAAGGACACCAAATGGCCATGCCTACAATGGTCAGATATGTATACCTATTTGAATGACACGCCAAGCCTTGGATACATTGAAAGCATACAAATCACTTGACGCATACAACATTGTGCTTTGTGGACTTCTCCAAGAAATCGAGTTCCACGACTACCAACGAGAAGGCTTTATAGTAGTTAATAAAGATAGATAGAAGAATAAAATAGAAGGCTTTATAGTACTGAAGACACAGGCATGCCTGCGTGATGTCAGTGTGACGTGGTCTGATAAGGGGTCTATAGACTTATTTGACATGCTGAACATTTGTGCCTCTTGGACCCATAAGGTCCTTCTGGATAGATTTTCTGTACAGTGAAAATTTTGGGAAAACTTCAAAATCTTTAACTTCAAACTCTTGATGCCAAATTTGGTACACATGCTCTATGCACATCTGATTAAAGGATATTTATTTATAAAAATGTTATACGGTAATCCAATTATTTACATGAGTGAACAGTTTCAATCACAATTCCACTTCAGAAGGTGCCACACCCTTGAAACCAGGTATGGACATAGAGGACCCACTTAAGAAGTCTGCCAAGTTTGGTGTCAATAGATCAATTAATGACGTCAGTGTCAATTTGAAAAGTGCTAAGCGCTAATGCTCAAAATCACATAAATGCCATTTACTCTCAAACCGTCTCTCGGATTTACTCAAAATAGCTTGGGGAGACATATCTCATCGCCCCCGAGTGACGCGCCCACGTGAATCGCTGGAAAACGGCATTCGCTGGAGGCAGCGATGCTGTGAAGACCTTTTTGAGGCAGCTTTAATTAGGGATTCACAGAGTATCTGTGGATACCTATTGTTTTTGTACAGGATATGTATTATTATTTTGACTTGTTAGCGCCGATAGCTCAGCCCCCGATTGGTAAAAAGTTGTGAAATTTGCAGATGACATGTATCCCCGATAAACAGGTTTCCAAAAAGTATGCTACCACTTCGCCCATAGGTGGCGCTATAATTCGCGTTCGAAGTTAAATGCTTAGCCCCGCCGCCCTGATGGATGAAAATTTCTGAAACTTGGAATATAGGCCTTATTTGACATGCTGAATATATTTGCCTCTTGGACCCATAAAGTCTGTCAGGATAGATTTTTCTGTACAATGAAAATTTCAAAAGTCATCTTAAAATTAACCATCTGCCCAAATGACACAAAACTTGGTACGGATGCTCTATGGACGTGTCTGATTAAATTATATTTTTTGGATGTCAAACATTTTTTTAAATGGCCGAGTTATGTGGAAATAAAATTGCGCAAATTCACACATAAATGCCATGAAGTCAAACCATGAGTCAGGTTCACTCCAAATGATGACGGTTATAATTATAAGTGTTATAATTGTTTGTTCTATTATAATATGGTTTTTCATCCCATGAACTTCCATGAACTCCCATGAGCCAGCAATCCAGTTTAGTGTGAGCCTTTCAACAGCCAGCATTCACACTGTAATCTCTTGAGAAATTGCCTTCTCTACTTATGAGTGTTATAACAATATTACTATCAATAATTATTGCGGTTGCCGGGGTGGCGGTCCTGGGGTTGGCGGTGCACAGGGTGAATCCCTTTGAAGCTGCGAGCAGTTTTAATTTTGTTTGTGCTTGTTCCAGGTTGGCCAGGTGTTCCTCTACTTCCAGTGGTGAGTATTTAAATAATACTGGCATAACGGTGTGAAATGCTGAGGTCAGCATGTGAATGGTGGTCATTATTAACTAACAGGCTGGTACCATGAGTGAGATGTTAGGGCGACATCATCGTGTGTGCGTTGTGTGCATGCTATGCTGTCCCTTGGCTCCGTTCCAAAACTCCTTTCCTAATGCTCGATGATAAGTCTTGATCAGTCGAGCTTTGAGAACAAGCAGTAGTCGTTGAGCACAAGGAAAGGAGCTAAAAAGTTCTGGCTTTATGGGCCTAAGTCCAATAACTTGGTCGAAGAATCGAGAAAAAAGACTCCGCCCCTGAGCATATTGCAGCCCAGGCGCTGCCTGGTAACTGACAGCCAACTAATGCCAGAGTCAACATGGCTGGACACTCTCACCTCCCCCCGTTGCCTCGTTAGTTCGCTGTTCATTCGCAGGCACATCCACGTCCTACATCCACGTCCTACATCCACGGTACAGTGCTTGGGGCTGGAGTCTCGGCAAATGGCGCTGCCGTTTTTGTGTCCTTCTACATTTTTTTTATTCCAAATACAATACTTGTAGTCAAAATACTCTTCCTTCCACCAACCAACTACGTAGAAAAGTGATGTAAAACATGTAATTGGTGGCACCTGGTGGTAAACTAAATCTAATTACACAGATTATACTGGAAAGTTACACAAAATGATTAAAGTCTTTACCACTACCCCAACCGGTGCCTCAATGCGTTAAATCAGTGGACTGCCCCTTTAAGCAAACGACAATTGAAACAGCGGGCAAAGCGTCTGGAGATTTAGGAAGCGCGACTTGAATCCCTATCGACGGACTATTGTAACGCAGCCCTCTTCACGTTTGCTCCTGCCGTGTTCCCGTCACCCATGAGCCTCTCTCCTTCACACAGGGACAGCCTGCTGCTGGAGACGGGCTTCCTGTGCATCCTGGTGGCTCCACTGAGCCTGCTCCGAGGAGGCTCCCGGGCGGTCAGAGAGCACGACCGCATCACCTTCTGGTTGCTGCGGTGGCTCCTCTTCAGACTCATGTTTGCGTCTGGTGTGGTCAAGCTCACCTCCCGCTGCCCTACCTGGTGGGGCCTCACAGGTGTGTGTGTGTGTGTGTGTGTGTGTGTGTGTGTGTGTGTGTGTGTGTGTGTGTGTGTGTGTGTGTGTGTGTGTGTGTGTGTGTGTGTGTGTGTGTGTGTGTGTGTGTGTGTGTGTGTGTGTGTGTGTGTGTGTTGTATGGGGGAGGAGGGTTTTTAGAGATCTGTCCATTTGTATTCATCCAGTGACAAAGTGATTCTGAGAACAATCAAACCATACGATAACCAGTTAAAGTTTGTGCAGAATAGCCGTAGGACAATCCAGTGTTTAGCGGTCCATATATGGTGTGAATTGGGAATTAGTTTCCATTCACTTTCCATTTACTAGGAGGTTTTATTTGATAATGAATTTTTTGTCATGATTGTGTTGTGTTATGATGTATTATGAGAAGTTATTATTGAACTGTGTGTGTGCAGCTCTGACGTACCACTATGAGACCCAGTGTATCCCCACCTCCCTGGCCTGGTTTGCCCACCAGTTGCCAGTGTGGTGGCAGAAGCTCAGTGTGGTTGGGACCTTCTTCATCGAGATACCGGTACCCTTCCTCTTCTTCAGCCCACTGCGCAGGCTTCGAATCAGTGCCTTCTACCTGCAGGTTTGCTGTTGTTTTTTGTTGTTTTTTTACATGTGCCTGTGAGATTTACAATCAATGTCTACATTTTTACAATCAATTGTTTGTACGAATGCTGGTGGAAGGAAAGAGGACCCGAGTTCGAATCCCTTGGTGGCGAACTTGGGTGGAAGCTAACGTGTGTGTGTCTGTGTGTTTCTAGGTGCTACTGCAAGTCCTGATCATTCTGTCAGGAAACTACAACTTCTTCAACCTACTGACCCTGGCGCTGTGTCTATCTCTGTTGGACGACCAGCATGTCAACTTCTGGCTCCGCAAGCCACACACCACCGACGGTAGTAGTTTCACCAGTATATTAACTCCTATATCCCTGATGTCTCATATTATGGTAGCTCTAACAAATCAATATCTTTAGAAACACCCCCTGGAGACCTGCTCACGTACCCCCAATTGGGAATCACTGGTGTGTTGATCACCAACAGGTTTGTTATGGTTGTGGTCTCTGCTCTGTTCAGGGTCCCAGCCTAAGTCTAAGCTGTGGTCCTGGCTTTGCTACCTGGTGGAGCTGGCCGTCTGGTCCTGCCTGATATTCGGAGCCATCGTCTGCTTTGACCTGAAACTGGACTGGGCCAAGAAAAGCGTGTCTTCCAGGACCGGTACGGTTCTTGGGGTTTTGTCTCCATGCTATTTATACACACACACACACACACACACACACACACACACACACACACACACACACACACACACACACACACACACACACACACACACACACACACACACACACACACACACACACACACACACACACACACACACACACACACACACACACACAGAGGCTGGCTGACTGACTGAAATTGGTCCAGTAATTTTTTTTGCGACCAAATTTTTATTGAAGTGAAAACACACTTTACAACAAAAAGTACGACATGTTTTAAATTGGTCCAGTATTGAGTGAGAATGCAGCCATGAAACATCTGCATTGTACCCCTTTGCGCCTGTCAATGTACGTCCTTGTTTTTACCACTGACAGGCTCAGATTGTTAGAAGTGTTTGACAACATTATGGAAAGGATCCCTACAGAGAAATACTACTTTCACTTGATCCGGTCTGTTTGTTATTGTGTCTAAGTCTCGCTAGAGGAGACGTCTCGCTCTGAAATCTTGTGAGTTGAGTTGTTGTAGGAAGAGAACGGTGGAAACGTGAGAGTGAGTTGGAGACAGGAGTGCCGGCAAGAGTTTGTTGTGTTGGACTACAGAAAGCGTAGCTTAGTGTTATCTAAAACAAAGTCATGGCTGAATATTTAGCTGATTTTTGACAATGTGAGATTTTGCGAGATTTCAGAGCCTTCTCCTTGAGAGAGACTTGGTTAGACACAATAACAAACAGATTAGATCAAGTGAAAGTAGTATTTCTCTGTAGGGATCCTTTCCATAATGTTGTCAAACATTTATAACAATCTGAGCCTGTCAGTGGCTAAAACAAAAACTTTTATTTGCAGACATTTCGCCCAAAATTATGGGAAAATGGGGTCCAGGTTGAAAAATGAAGACGACACTAATCCAATTCTTCTTTTGTGCATTTGTTGTTCACCATTAAAAGTTAATGGTCCAGTTTATACTTTTATTTTTGGAGAATTCTAAGCTCGGTGAATTTCAAGAGAACACCAGTAGTAGAAGTCAGGGTGCTGCCATTAGAAGCGCTGTATGTGTTCATTGGATGTATTTACTTGTCTGCAGTGTTTACGTTCCACCACTTTAACCAGTTCCTGAAGAGTGTCACCATCCCCAGTATCTGGCTGGGTGTTCTCTCACTCATCTGGGAGATGGTCTCTGCTATGTTCAGGTATGTTTTCTAATTTAAGAGAGTGCTGCTTCATATGCGTGCAGTGAATAACGGTCTGCAACATCAACTCTGTTTCCATGAAAACAGATCACAGAAAAGTTGGGCCATTTACGTGATTAATTCTGACCAATGGAGAACGCAAATCCCAGACCAATGATGTCCTTTTCCGTGATTTCTTTGCGGAAACGGAGTTGACCGTGATTTCAGGCATATGAAGCAGTACTCCTATACTAGAAAATATCCAAGCATGACGATCGACATGATTGTTGTAAATGTTTTAATTCTATTTTTAGATATTTCACTTCAACTGGTCACAGGCTAAATGGTGTGTGTGTGTGTGTGTGTGTGTGTGTGTGTGTGTGTGTGTGTGTGTGTGTGTGTGTGTGTGTGTGTGTGTGTGTGTGTGTGTGTGTGTGTGTGTGTGTGTGTGTGTGTGTGTGTGTGTGCGCGCTGCAGGTGTGCTTGCGTGCAGGGTTTCTTCAAGAGGTTCTGGGCTACTCTCCAGTGGACGGTGTTTTGTGTTGCCGCGGCCGCCATCTTTACCATCAGTCTGGTAGGCCCTGCCTTAACGCCTGCTCTAAACTGAAGATCAACG
>OOFB01029960.1:8208-21303 GCA_900323305.1 Trachyrincus murrayi
TGACCCTCTGTAAGACAAAAGCCTTTTGGAAGGTGTGTGTGTGTGTGTGTGTGTGTGTGTGTGTGTGTGTGTGTGTGTGTGTGTGTGTGTGTGTGTGTGTGTGTGTGTGTGTGTGTGTGTGTGTGTGTGTGTGTGTGTGTGTGTGTGTGTGTAGCAGTCAGGGGAGGTGATGGAGGAGGGAGAAGGAGAAGCGTGTAGGGCGGAGGATGCAGAAGGAGAGGAGTGGACGGCCGTGCTGCAGTTGGACCACATGCGCTCCAGGGGGCGCTATGTCAAGCTGCTGAGGCGCTGGACAGAGCAGCTGCACCTCACCACTACATTACTATCTGGCCCTTGGATTCTGATCGTCCTGCGGGGAGCCAGGAAGGAGATTAAGGTGCCCACCCATGAATATTCAGTCAGGGTGACACCGGCAGCAATAGAAACAGCAGTGTAATTAAAGGGGAACGTTGGGTTAAATATAAATACACATTCTGTCTGTGGTGTATCTTATGTATTTCTGCTATTGCTTTTTTTTTTGCTCAGGAATTCTGCCATCTTTTGAAGACCGTGAAGGTGGACGTCGATTCGTCGGGCAAGAAGTGCAAAGAGAGGATGATGAAGGTGCTCTGCGATAGACCCTTTACGTTATCCTCTTCTTCAAAACACGGGCGTGCATCCCAGGGATGCGCTACAAAGTAAGTACAAATAGAGAGTGACTTCACTGTTTTCTTCACTCCAAATAAATGAAGAACAGCGGTTGATGATGGCCGCGTCCGAGAGAGGGTTAAACTTCTCGGACACTTATACATTTGGTTTTCTAAACTACACAACATTTGGATTACGGACAATTTGCAACAGAAACAATACTGGACATAGTAAGCTTTTAAAATATATTTTTTTGTGACAAGTGCAAGAGGGGTCTCTGGTTTTCTGGGGCTTGATCAACAACCCCCTGAGACCCCCCGTATTTCGCACCCTGGTCATAAACACCAACTCGATCTAATACATAATACGAGTGTGAAACTGTTTTCTCACTCTATCTAAACCTCTCTCTCTCTCTCTCTCTGGATTTTCTCCACCACTCCAGTCAATCGTGTTTTCTAGCGAAAGAGTACCAGTCGACGCTGGAGCTTACGGAGGCCTTCCAGGAGGCAGACATGGCTGAAATGTACCAGCAGATACTGCCGTTTCTAACCCCCTGACTGGTTGACTAAACTACCAGGAGTCACACGTGGCAGTCTCAAGCTCACTGGTTGGTCAAGAGACCAATCAATCGGAGCAGTAACGTGTGAGAAGCTGCTGTTTCTATCTGTGACCAGAAGAGACACCTCCATTATGCTCAGACACTTGAATTAAATTATTTGTATGATATTATGCAGTAGCAGTAATGTTGTCAACTGATGTGTTCCTATATTACTTTTGTGAATGGGAAAATAAAAGTTTGTCTATCAAGGGAACAGTAATACTATGTGTGTTAATATTTACCGGCTGCGGACATCATGGATTGAACCCAAAAAGAGAAAACTGTTACTTTTATTGTATTTTAAATATAACATATCTTCAATACAGGTAACACTTCTAACATTTGATGACATGTCTAAGGCAAATGGGTCCATGTGAGATCAGTTTACATCTGATCTCAGAGCTGTTCTCAGGGTACAGGTATACATCTGATCTCAGAGCTGTTCTCAGGGTACAGGTATACATCTGATCTCAGAGCTGTTCTCAGGGTATTGGTATACATCTGATCTCAGAGCTGTTCTCAGGGTACAGGTATACATCTGATCTCAGAGCTGTTCTCAGGCTACAGGTATACAAAGGTTCCTACTGTATCGTGAGAGGAGGTAAGAGCAGTTGCAATGCATTCATCAGTTATTCAATCATTCAATAGTTGGCTTCTCCCTTTGAAGCCTCGTCAAAGTTCTGCACAAGATCTGTATGTAAAAAGAAGGTGGGTATTTAATATGCCATAAAAGTCACACATTGTCACTTATTCTAAAGAACTTAAAATAATAATACAAAAATATGACTACTTCGTTATAGCAAAAGCTTAAAAAGTACAATTCAATGTATTCAATATGGTGGTAAAATAATGTGTCTGTCTACCTGGTACAGTGTCATCTTCCTCATACACCTGTTGGCGTGCTTGTGTGTCAAGTGCTGCAAAAAAAATGTCAAAGAATGGACACAATTGTATTACTAAAGGTTAAATCATTCTTACTTACATTTTTATTCACAGTATTTCCTTGCTGATAGCTTATGTACTGCCTCACAATACCATTTACATGTTGATTGATAGTTAAACAGTTTAGATTCCTTGAATGGGGGTATTTATTAACTCAAAATAAGTGGCACTCCTCTTGCTATTGACTCTTGCCTTTTTACGCAAACCGGTATTAAAAAGGGTATTGAATCAAATGAATATCAGTATGGGTGTTCAGACCTAAGGCTCAGCGTGGTGAACTGCAAGGTGTTTCCTGTAGGCCCTACTGTAGGTACGCACCTTGCCTGGGGCCGGGGAAGCGCTGTGCTAGCTGACGCAGGTTGCTGAGGCTGTCCGAGCCCAGCTGGGTCAGGATGCCCGGGAGCAGCTCCGTCAGCGGCTTGGTCTCGGCATGGCCCGTCACGGCGAAGGTGTTGGCCGACAGCGAAGCCTGTACCTTGGGGTTGTTGAAGTGGATCACCATGCCGTCGTCCTTGATCATGTTCACCTAGGGGCGCGTGGAAGACAAGGATCATCGTAGGACGAACACAGGTGTCGCAGGTGTAAACTAAACTAGTGAATATAAGACACCTCTGTGAAAATGATCTATTCATTCAACTCAGGGGGGAGGTTTGGCTGCCCTTTGTGATGAATAACAACGGAGTAAACATCAATGATCTGATGGTTAACCGCATTCCATTTGCAAACAAAGTGGCTTCTTTGGCTACAACAAAAATGTTGATTTATATAATATTAACAATAATGCCGATGCAAAGGGAAACACACAAATTAAGTCTACCCATGTTGCTAGTCCATATTACTAGCACCATGCAAAAGTTTATGATATTAAATATATACTGTTCATATACTGTTCAATATACTGAATATATTGTTCACACGTGAACATTTACAGGACCCACTCTTATCTTAAACAACAAAACGCTGCTGCGATGCCTCCATCTGACTTCATAAGAGAATAATCCAGGAGAGAGTACCTCTTCTATCCCTGCGATGTTGTTTACCACCAACTTCTTCAGAGAACTCTGCAGCTTCTTGTCCTCGGCCGTGGCTGTCCTGTGAACAATCTTCTTTTTCCTGCGAGGGGTTCCCTGGTGACAGAGGACGTTTGCCACGTGATTAGGGAACGTGAAAAAAGGAAGCTTCTTATGACATTTTATAAAAAATGCTTAATCTTTTAATCTTTAAAATGTGTGTGTGTGTGTGTGTGTGTTTTCTCCCTTCCTCTACTGTCTGTTGTGTTTCTATTGTCCCGTAGTGTTTGACTTGAAAGGTAGAGAGCTTGATGAAGTTCATATTAAGTTAAACACACAATAGACATAACACACGTAACTATTGCTAAACAACCAAGTGCCTGTATAAATGTATAGTCGTGTATAATAGTGAGCAGATAGAGGAAAGGCCCGACAGCAGAACGAGACCACTGGAGCCTGGATAAGTTGCGCTCCCGTCACATAAAGGGAATGCTGAGGTCAGGAAAAACAAACGGGAAGGTCTTTTGTGACATTAGCCGCTTTGAACAAAGCAAAGCATATCAGGAAGCGATAGAAACAGAGACAACTGAATCACACACATTTGGGGTGAAGATAAAATGTGAATTCTGTGTACATTACCTTCCCTCCTATCCGGACTTGTGCTTGAAGTTTGGCGAGTTTCTCTTGATTCATGACAACTGTAAGAAAAAGAATATAGAAAAAGACTTTAGAACAAAACATCAAATCTAGGACCGATATACACGAATAACCTGCTGGGGGGAAACACAATTCAAATGTTTTAAAAGGTATTTTGACATTACAACCTATGAATAACAATAGGCCTAGTTTAAGTCGCTACACAAATACAGCACTATTTGTGTCAAATGTTTAAAAAGTATTTGACATTACAACCTATTTAATTACTTTTTTAGTCACTACACAAATACAGCAGTAAAAACGTTTACACACAGTCACAAGGGCTATTTGTTAAGTTAAGTTAATCAACCAACCAGCTCAACATCACAACAAATAAAAAAGAAAACGGAATACATCTAAATCCAACTTTTCCCAAATAAAAAAAGCACAACACCTCAGAATGTTGCAGCAGTCCAGCAAACGTTGGTCGTGTGTAGACTCACTGCTGGCTAGTGGCTGCAGGGATGCTCCATGTCGTGTGTAACTGCAGCACGGTGCGGTCCTCTCACCGGACACTAGGGGGCGCGCTCCCGTTCACACGCAAACACGCTCGCATTGTGTCGCGTGTATTTTCAAAGTAAAAGTCCGCACATAGCTTTGCACTACTTCGATTACTCTACACTATGCGATGATGATATAGATGATATTCAGCTGGTCTGGAGTAGAATTGGCACACACTCCGAGGTTGACCCTTTTACTTTAAGACGCTAACGAGCGTGAAAATGGGCACCAGTGAGAGAGGCACCCGACTTTTACTTTGAAACTAACGGTTACCAATCCCTCCCCCCCCCCCCCCCCCGCCCCGCCTCCAGTCGCCCCCAGACGTCCCATCATCACTTCCAGTTCATTCATTGAGTTGTTGTAGCGAGAGGTAGCCGTACGTAGTTGCGAGAAAGACGGGTGAAATATGCAGCCGTCCGTCCTGAGTGTGCTGCTGCTGTCCTCCGTGCAGCTGCTGCTGTCCTCCAGCTGTCTCAACCAGGCCGCTGCTGCTGCTGCTGCTGCTGCTGCTGCTGCAGCTTCTGGCCGAGGTAGGTCAGTGCTGTGCCCGCTAAGAGGGTGTAGCTGCACCGCCGCCGCTACACCCACTTAGCAAATGCAAGTTTTCCTCATGTGAAGATCCTGGATCCTGGAGAGGTTGACCCCCCCCAGACTTGTCCAGACCTTAAAGACGCACGAATTATCTGCTGCTGCAGTCCTGGACGAAATGAACGCGACCGTTTGGTTTATGCACAACATGTGTTTTAGTAGATTAACATTATAATTTAAAAAAAAAACACCCAGCAAGTTAGATAATTGAGAACTGCTCACCTGAAGTTCGTGTTTCATAATGCTAGACGAACCCATTGTTCTACGAAAGAAAGACACACCCAGACTAAGAAACGTAATACCAGCAACTTTTGTTAAGCGAGTGTGTTTTACCACAGGCTTTGGAGATAACATCAGCTGGAGGAGCCTGGACGATGGGAGGAAGGAGGCAGAAGCCAGGTGAGTATTGGGGGAGAGCTCTTACTGTTGACTTTCACTCATCTTCCATCATCCATGTCTCAAATGTCTTCTGGAGATGCCCTCTGTTTCTTTCTTTTTTCTTCTAACAGTTTAACAAATTGCCACCACATCGGTCGTCTTTCATCTACGTTATCTTTTTCAGCAGACAGGATTGCTCACATTCCATCAAATGTGGTCTCTATTGTAGTCTACATTGCACATTTGTTGCAGTGAATGGCTAACTTGTTTCTGTCTTTGATTTAACAGCGGTCTTCCGATGATGGTCATCGTTCACAAGACCTGGTGCGGAGCCTGCAAAGGTAACGGCTTTTTGCTTTTATTATGATAATGTTTTTTTAGATGCTGTGTTGAGATTCGTGTTTCTAGATGTCCTCTTGAGATTCGTGTTTCTAGATACTGTGTTAAGATTAATAGCGGGTAGAGAAGATCAATTTTCTCAGCTCAATCTTTCCTTCCAATAGCCCTGTCACAACTCTTAGCCTTTTACATCTACTGGTTACCCATGCCATTGAATTGCATATGACAGATACAACTTATGCCGAACTGTAAACAACCACTGACTATGATGTTGTTGTTGTTGTTGTTGTGCCTTCATGCCAGCTCTGAAGCCCAAATTTGCAGAGTCCAAGGAGATCTCTGAGCTCGCTCACAACTTTGTCATGGTTAACCTGGAGGTAAGGCAGTAGAGCCAGTAGCATGTAGCGTGTAGCATTCACAATACCAGTGCCAGTTAAAGTGACAAACTTCAAATAACCATAGAGGGTTGTGTCCACACCTACACACACACCTACCAAATTTCTTGTCAGGAAAATGTTAATTATATTATTATACATCTCAAAGTCAGCCAATAAACTCGGTCTTGGAAAGACTAGAAAGACCTGTAGGGGTGTGGTCTGAATCCCCGCCCCCCTCGGGACTTCCTCAAAGTCTGAAAGGCCGTAGCTTCATTCAGCTGCACTGTCACCGTAATGTGAGTGCATGGTAATTTGTCACTGCCTTGGCCACGTGAGTGTACGGTAATTGGTCACCCGCTTGGCTACGTAGCCAGGAGGGAAAATGGACTCCACCCATTAAATCGACTTGAAGGAACTCGATAGACTGAAATGACGTGAGATTGCAATGGATTGATCATTTTCTGATGCTTCATGCACACCTTAATAACATAATAAGATTACGGATTTCTCTTGTCATCACTTTAAATTAGCTTTCATGTTGTTTCACGTTTTTCTTTGAACTGTTGCATATTTTCCTCTCTTCATCCTCGTTTGGAATAAACTAATGGTGTCTTAGTTTTTAACTGCCGAACCAAATTTTGAGTCATGCTGCCGTAGGTACGTTTTGAGAGTTGAAAAGTGAAGTCGATGTTGAAAGATTTTTGAAAATAAACCCAAAAAAACGGTCCCTCAACATGCATATGTGTGATTGACAGACAAGATGGATTCCCCAAACCAATCAGGGAAGAGAGGCCCTGATTGAGATGAGCCAGTCCCATACAGACTTAAGAGGCAGGCGCTGTCAACCAGAATAGATATTCTCAGAGAATTTCACTCACCGATTGGCTATGGCATTTCTAACAAATTACTCAAATTATAGCTCTTAAATCTTACCTACAGTGAATTGTCAGATCCATTACTTTTGAACGAAATGGTATTGACATAGACCCGTAGTTGGTGATCATAAGGATGGTAGTGATGTATATAATATAACAATATTAAATCACCCCCCAATTTCTCAAATAGACAACGTGCCTCTATGTAAAGGTAGTATGGGACAGATATGTGATGCATATCAATGCATCTCTAAGCCGTCTATACTACTTACTTTGCTCCTGCTGGCTTGAAAAGTAGTTCTGGGACATGTGATTCTTTTTTTTGTTGAAAGGCAACATTTAAAACAAACCCATATCTAATCTCACCAGGATGAGGAGGAGCCGAAAGACGAGGCATTCAGCCCAGACGGTGGATACATTCCTCGCATTCTTTTCCTGGGTAGGTGAACTTTTGGTCCTGTCATTCTCATGAAGACTGATTTCCCGACACCTTGGAGCCAACAGCCCAGTTAGGCTTTAGTGTCCATGTGCCTGTTTGCTCTTGCAGTTCTAGAAACGTTGCCGTGATGTTTGACTTGGATTCATTTACCTTAATGGTATTGCGGTCGTTTGGCTGTAGAATATTGGGAACTGCATGGTTTCTTTAAATAAACCAACCACCAGAAGCAACGATACAAATCTCTAATATTTTCTGTGCTATCATGAACTACTGTAGGACAGCTAATATAGTTTGTATTCTGGTTGATGGAAATGGAATAACACAGTATTCTGTTGCAGACCCCAGTGGAATAGTACACCCTGAAATCACCAATAAAAATGGAAATCCCAGCTACAAGTACTTCTACAGCAATGCAGATCACGGTAAGACGTCTCTAATG
This sequence comes from Trachyrincus murrayi, assembly GCA_900323305.1. Lineage (NCBI taxonomy): Eukaryota > Metazoa > Chordata > Actinopteri > Gadiformes > Macrouridae > Trachyrincus > Trachyrincus murrayi. The sequence goes on from OOFB01029960.1 coordinate 16,018, forward strand.
ATCTTAACTGCTGTAAAAGGGATTAAACGGGCGTTTGTTTTAACAGTTTAATTTCCCTTGCTTTCGTTAACAGTTACTGCTGGTATGAAGGAGGCTCAGGAGAAGCTGACAGGAGACGCGTACAGGAAGTCCCATGTTGGAGATGAACTCTGAGGAGCACACGATGGGCAGAAGGCTGCAAGGGCTACACTTCCATAGGCCTGAGCCCAATACAGCCCTTGGAATACACCTACCAACCCATAGCACCCTCTCATTACACCTACCAACCCATAGCACATCTCATTTCATCACAGCTTCACTTTGGTTGAATAATAATGGTTGTTTGTTTTCAAGTGGGTGGAACTAAGTAATCAACTGGAATCCTTCAACCATGAAGCTTTAGGTGCTCAAGTCGGGTTGTTCTCTCATCCAATAGTTCACTCGTTTCTCTTGTTTACCGTTATTCTGTCCACTTTGTTTCTTTGATGTTATCGGTAGTGGAGAAATGCACTGTTTTTGAATATAATGCCATGCGTCTTTCCTCTATAGAGGTTGAAAACCAACTCGAATAACTAGCCCAGGTAACTGCAGTATTTGACAATGAACCGCGCCTACACGGGGTACTTCATCGTAGTAGAGAAATTCTCTACATGCCAACTTTATTGTGCTTCCAAATCTACAGGACTGACGCTATTAGGCCCAGTCTTAACGGGCCCTGTAGGTCTTAATTTCGGTGAATATTTAGTACGAGTACAAGTATGTTAATTATTTGGTTAAACTCTTAATTTATACTTGTTTTACGTGAAGTCGGTTTGACAGTTTTTGCTTCTGTTGAGGTAATGCCTTGTTTTACATTCTTTCAAGGGATTAAAAATGTGCTATTGGTGTATTTTATACTCGTGTGCAAATAAAGTGTTGAATTGATTTGTTTTGTTTTTATCAAATGAGAGCATACACATTTAAGTGGTCGTCATTTATTCTCTACACAATAGTCATCCCATATGGTTTGTCTCAAAGTGTGAAAGAAAAAATATAACGACTAATCAAAACACGAGTTGAATTTAATTAGCCAGTGAATCCGTGTGGTTAGATGCAACAACACATTGATAAACTTGTAACAACTTAATCAGAACATGTAGGCTTTATGAGCTCTCGTGACTGTACAAAATAGTTTCCAGCATTTAATTGCCACAATTAAAAATGTAAATTACAGAATTACATCTAGTATACCATGACACAAGATACTAACTGTACAAAAAGGGATAGATGCAAGGCTATTTTGCAAAAAGACTCACCTGAAGAAACAACAAAAATGTCTGAAGACTAATGAGACTGGTATGAACAGGTCACTGGTGAAACCAAATTAAGGTGGAAACCGTTCTCCAGGTGTGAATCACCACAAGGGGAGGTGAAGTACAAGTAAGATCTTGTAGACAGATATATTACTATAACCAAACTATCTTTTAAAAAGCTCAGCAGCATTTCAAGAGGAATAAAAAAATTTCAGTATAAAAAGCTGGATGATATAGTAAAAGTGATTTTCTGTAATTACCTCAGTTATATAGGATGTATCTATAATATAAAACCAGGTCAATGATTGACAATAGATATCTGCAGTGCATACTACATACAATTCATAACAAGTGTACAAAGGACACTTGGGAAGTCGTGTGCTCTTAAAAAACACCAGCGGAGCAATTCTTTCTCTGCAGGTGGAGACAGTTGAGAGTGAGGGTCCTCCAAAACACACGGACATTTACCACAAATTCATCCATGTCCTGAGCTGCTGCACTCCAGCTACATTAAGTGAATATCTTATTGTTTAAGACAACACAGGCACACTGACGCCTTGTGTATTGTATTAGACCCCATCTCGGTAATTCCTTGGAAGAGGGTCCAAATGATGAATACACCCACCCCGCCTTTCCAGGGCTTCGTGGAGAGGTTTGTCTCGGCTTGCAGGGGTCAGCGCTGGAGTCCCCCCACGGGGGGTCTTAGAACCGTCCCTGTCTGGCGTCGCCGATGGCTCCCCAGACGTCAAACACAAACTCGTCCGGAAAGGCGAAGTCTCCGAGGGCCTCGTCGAGGGCCATGGCGAACTCGTCCGGGTTCTTCTTGTCCCGGCCCACCTCCACCATGGTCGCAGCTAAAACAATGATATTACAATACAATAACTCGTCCGGGTTCTTCTTGTCTGGACCGGTTATATCAGAATACAAGAACTTTCGCCTTGCTGCAATAAGTTGAGGACTCAATAATTGTGAGTTTGTCTTCGACGTAATTTACTACAAATGAATCAGGTTCAGCCGGATGTACCTCCCAGTACCGTATTGTTTGTAGAGACTACATTTGCACAATAAATGCCATTTAGCTACACCTTCATTAGCCCTACACGTCATTCTGTATAATAGGTTGGATGACACAAGCCATGCAAATATGTATCTTCACAAAATACACAAACACACACAAAGGGCAATACTTCCAAAACAGTAATACCCTCATAGGAACTGTGTAAGAGCAATGAGCTACAAACCCCCCAAGGAACTTCCAACAACACCAGGTTGCCTTGAATAACGTCTCGAAACATCCGCAGTGCGGCCAAAGTCTGACAATGACGACAATCAAGTCCTAACGAGAAGCGAGCAACACGATGCCAGCTGGTAACGGCCGTCTACCCACCAAGCTCAGTGTCTCTGATGCCCATGTAGCTCTCCAGGAGGTCATCCACTTTCCTTACAGCCTTCTCCTCGAATTCTGTTGGCTGGAAAATAAACACTACATAAATAAATGAATGCCATTGCGACAAATTGCAATGAAGCAATTACTAGCATGCTAACCAGCTAGCGAGTGGTGCACACGCCACACGTCCTATGACTTATAGTATAGTTGCAGTTATACCATTTCCAATCTCAACAGATAAGCTACTGTAACATAGCTTTGTATTTGTTTGACACAGGATGTTATGGAGGCATGCCCACAGGTACAAGCCAGAAATGGACAGAACGGGATGGTAGACATGAGAGCAGCACACATACCAACTCCTCAACTGTAGCGGGACCCTTGGAGCGCAGTCTCAGGGTCCCTCTGCCCGTGCCAATCTTGTTCTCACTGGCTGGCTTGGCGCCCTTTGACCTCGGCTCAAGCATCTCTGGGAAGCAGAATACAGAATGTTATAACGTGTGTATAAAAAAACCTCCCAAACATGCCATCATCCACCCACACTGCCTCACATCATTGTATCATTTTGTACCAACTTCTTTAACAGATGGCTCGAACCTAGACTCCCCCCTGGCAGAGGGAGGGAGAGGGAGAGAAGACAAGAGAGACAGAGGGAAGGGGAGGGAGAGAGGACAAGAGAGACAGAGGGAGGGAGAGGGAGAGAGGAAGGTGAACCGTGTGTGAGGCGTGTGAGGGTGGATGTGTGTGAGGGTGGATGTGTGTGAGGGTGGATGTGTGTGAGGCGTGTGAGGGTGGATGTGTGTGAGGGTGGATGTGTGTGAGGGTGGATGTGTGTGAAGGTGGATGTGTGTGAGGGTGGATGTGTGTGAGGGTGGATGTGTGTGAAGGTGGATGCCCTTCACGCGGCAGAACAACGAGGGTTCCTGAGACTCACCGAAGGCCTTCATGGGCTCCACCAGCTTGAGGGTGAAGGTCTGGTCGCGGGGCAGCTCCTTCAGCATGCGGGCCACCTCGTAGTGACGCGTGCCCACGATGTTGCGTCCGTTGATGCACTCGATGTGGTCGCCGACGCAGATCACCTTCACGCCGTCCACCACGCTGCTGTCCTTGATGCGCTGCCGTTGGCGGTCCGGGGAAAAGAAAAACAACGCCGAAATAAATAGATGAATGAAATGAGCGGTGTAGCAGGAGGTGGAGGAGGAAGAGCCGGGCACCAACTTGTGAGGCTTTGAATGCTTGTAAAAAAATAAATAAAAACAAAGGCTTTGAAATGAGGTGTTAAGTTTACTGAGGCCTAACCGCTTTAACCATCGTGGTTTTGTCACTTCCATTATAGTGACCAACTGTCCTCGTAAGTCCCGTGCGTGATGCAGTGCTTCTGCACCGCCACCGGGGGGCACATGTGAGCAGCGGGATCCACTGACCCACAAGCTCCAGTCTATAATAATCATAATCATCAACTACTCACTACTATGATACTATGCAATTAGTGTAATCTAATCACTACATCAAATTGCTAAATAATTCATTCAACGGTAAGGCTTTAGCTGTTTACAATAGTTAAATAGTTAAGTTAGTAGTAGTAATAGTTAAGTTGTTTAACGACCAGAGCAGGACAATTTATAGTATTTTTATTGTCCTCGTGAGATCAATTACAATACAATAAACATATAACAAAGACCATTATTATTATTATTATTATTATTCATAAAGCCAGAAAGTTAACCGAATGCCGATATATAATTACGTCTACATTTAGTTGCATTTCCCAGAGGAAGATTATAATTAGCAATCCTATCTCAGGTGTCTTCCCAAAGAGCAAATATTATACCCGCCCAGCACAAACAATAAGCTAATAAACTAAGAGGTCAAAGTTTATTTTCGATATCATGAAGCCCTAACAGCCTGTAACTCCATCAAGAGATCCTCCAAGCCCTCCTCACAACGAAACGCCACTGAAGAAGACGATGGATCCATGATAATATTAATATGCTTAGGATACTCTTCACCAAGTCTGGTACAAAATTAAAAATACCCTCAATTACACTTGTGTTAAACGTGCCCCCTGCACCCTCGGTGCGGCTGCCTGGTGCCCACCTTGATGAAGGCGAACCCGGCCCCGTTGTCTGTGATGGTGAGGCCCAGCGCGTCCTCCGACTTGAACACCTCCACTTCCTTCTTGAGGCCCCTGACGTGGGCAAAGATGAAGTCCTCCAGGCCAATCTGACCACCCAGCAGCTTCTCCATGTCGATCTTGTGGGTGTTCAGGGTGCAAAAGAGGATCTACACACACACAGACACACACAAAGGCAACCACACATCACTTCCCATACGTAGAATGCACAATAGGACACACTGATGTCTGTTTTGAATACCACACAACAATCAATGGACGAGCGTGATTGTAAAGTGTTATGCAACAGAGACAGGCCCCAGAATCTCTGCCTGCCAACTTCCTCTCATGTGGTTACAGAATGGTTGACCAGCAGGCGACAGTTTAGAAAGAACAGGAAAAAGGTCACGTGTAATCTTAAATATGAACACACACACACACACACCCCCCCCAGCTGACACAGATCCAGTCACGTTGCTGTGGGTTACCAGAGTATAAAAGAAAAGGATTAGAAA